>JAQFZG010005702.1:0-10022 GCA_034695465.1 Entomobrya nicoleti
TGACGAGCGCGCGCTCGTGGAGTAAACAAAGTCTCCAAACAATTACTAAATGTTATTTTTACAGCAAATTTTTTCCATAATCGTAATCTACGCATAAAATAGGCCCAGATGTTGCCAATGGTAACGGTTGGGGTCGCTCACACATACCTAGTGTTCCTTGTTAGTACGAATACAATAAGTGTGTTTGGAGGTATTAATATTTTATTCGAAATTTTTTGTAACGTCAGATCATTGTAAATAAAACTAGTTATACTTTAAATTATTAATTATACAGTACATCCCACTCATATAAAAGCAAATTCAATTTATATGCAGGTTTATATAAAAGCCTGTGTTGTGTTTTTAAATTAAAGCAATGATTAAGTTATTTCCAAATTAAAAAAGGTTGGGCAGATTTATCAAATTGTTTTATTCAAGCTTATATACTTTTTACTGCAGAATTGGTTTCCAGATTTATCCCTTACACATGAATTTATAATATCTATCTCTCTTACTTTTTAAGCGAACATATTTTTACACAATTCATTTCATTCTATATTTCTGCTTTTATTTCGAAATTCATTCTGCCCAGGAAATATTAAAGTTACAGGTCGCATTTTTCCGAGTGTTTGAAAGTATTTCCAAACTACTCCAAAAACAGGAACACCACTAATATCGTCTTAGCATGAAAAATAATTCATGCACTATTTGATATTTCATTTACAAAATTCTGTACCCCTGTTTGTTGTTTACAGAACAAATTTAAAGGAACAGAGTGAAAACTGTAATCTCGTAAAATATTTACACTTGTCGCTACATATTTCCGTAAGATTACGACTACAGTAAAGGAAATTATTTAATGATTGTATGTTTAACACAGCATTACGAAAATATCTAATGTTGGAATTTTATTACGTATATGTATTTACCTTGAACGTCCCAAAACATATTACACACCAAATACGTGCCTTTTGCCTTCAAAAACATGATTTATTTTGTAACCATATTTTAATTTGGCATACAATTTGTTGGTCCCCTTTTTTGACCTGGTTGAGTACTAAATTTACCTTTGTTAATCCCCAACCAATTTAATTACATACCTTTGTTTGTCCCCTAAAACTGTTTCATTAAAGTACTAGCTTTACTTAGTATTTTTCGTGTTGTGTGACTGCACTGTAAGCAAACTACATATGTGAGCACATATCTACACAAATAATTTGTTTGCTTATATTTATTTTTATGGGACAAGCTTAATTATTATGTTAGTCCTCTCAGTTGTTATCCAGCAAAGATAAATAGTCAGCACCTACTTGAAAAAAATGGCATAAAGTAATTCAGATTGTGATTGTGTCATTTTAAGCGGAAGAAAGCGTTTGAAATTGAAGGAAGGATATCAGAAGAAAACTTAGAGCGCAAATGGAAGCGTAAAGACATACGTGTGCTAAAACACGGTGAACGTATTGAATATTACTTTGCTCATGGAAGAGAATATCCTTCAAAGTCCAAATGGAATTTTTGTTTTAACAATAAACGGCTTGGGTAACAAAAACCACAGATCGGTGGATTGATGAATAACTACAGAGCTTTTTTTAAATGATGTATGTTTTCATACAAATGGACTAGATACTACGTTAGATAAGTTAGTTTTACTGGCTAAGGCTACTACAGCAGGATTGGGAATCAAACATTGACTAACTTATTTGTTTAATTTGTTGTAAATTTTGATGAGGAGATGTTGTTTGTGCAATAAATAATTAGGGGACAAACCAAGGCATGTAATTAATTTGTTGGGGACGGATTTCGATGAAAAAGGGGACAAACCCGGCCATTTTAGACGGATGACAATTATTTTCCCTTTTAATTTTTGTTCAGTAAAATATATCAAGAATTCTAATCTTTACTGAAAGCAATAAATTATTAGTTGCATGATTCTTCGGATTGGAAAAAAACTAGTTCCATACATTTGAATGAACTGAGTTTAAATGCAAATACAACACAGCATTGACTAGAAATACAAATTTTCATTACATTACAAATATATGATTTTGAATCATTATTACTAAGCTTCATAGAGATACAAGCAAGACCTTAGAATTACGATTATAACGCATAGTTTACTATTATAATTGTATGATGGTGACGATAAACTAGATTTTTGACAATTTGGACATCTGGGTACTTGTAATAAATGTTTTAGTTTAAATCCTGAGAAGGTTCACTTTGCTACTTGCGCATACATAAAAACATTAGTAATTTTAAGCCTTGCTTTGAAAAAAGTAATTGCTATGATTTAGGTTAAAATATTTACTACGGTATTAGTGAAAAACTATTTCCCGCAAAGTAGTAAACGTTCGCAAAAACAAAAATATTTATTAATTTCAAAACTTGACCGAAACTTGTCAACAGTAGCTTTTGATTGCTAGTGACAATAGACAAAAATATTTTGGAAAATGCTTATTGGCAAGAGTTAAAAGAAAGATTCAGCACGTAATGACTCCAAATCCTTATAAGGAATCAAATTAAAAATTGCGTTAATCAACTGAATTGAACCAACGTTGGCAAAATTAAAACAGATCAAAAATATTGTCAGGTTGAGTAATAACACGTATAAACCTACTCATATTTTAAATCAAGCCACAAATCTGAACACTTATTAAGTAATATCAAAATATTTTCATATTTTATAGTTTTCAATGCCATATTTGAATGCTTCGTAAATTTACTAATTTATTTCGCATAAATAGGAATAAAAATTCTTTGTTTTTTCGCTTGTTTTGAAAAATGAAGTATCTTGATAACTATAAATCTAATACGCAATATAATGCAAAAGTCTATCATTACAACGAACGAAAGTTGAAATAAAAAAAATTGATTTGTAAAGGAGTTGTGATCGAACAAATTAAAAAATATTGCCATTACATTTTTCGTTACTTTAAAAACAGTTATTATTTTCATGATTTTCATTAAAACCACGAAACCACAATGCAGCTTGCGTGGCGTGTATTGCAAAGCATGTACAATATATGGAGCTTTACAATTATATATGAAGCATTGTATACGAAAATTGGAACAACCACATTAAGTTTTAGGTTATAAAAATATTTTTATTGTCAAACGTAGTGCTTCCAAATGTGACCCCAAAAATGTACCCAGTTGACCCCATACCCTCAGGGGTTCGGGGCCAGGGTCAAAAAATGTGATTTTTAAAAAAAAGAAATTAGCTACCACATTTATCGACCGATTTTAATGATCGAGGTGTCGTAACATATACAAGTAACCTTGTTTCAGTGTTCTAAAGATTATTAATAACATGTACAAACGATTTTATCGGTTAGTGCTTAGTTCCAAAAGTATAAAGCATAAGCATGATATAAAGGAGTCGAATGATACATGACTTCCTCTTGCCTCTTTAGTTAATGTTCACAAACTTAAACAAAATATTTTATTGGAAACAATACTAATAAAGGTACAGGTTTCATGTAATTGTTTGCCAGTAGACCACCTGTTTAATAAAAGATGGTTTGACAAAAGCGTGCTTCATAATCATATAAAATTAGTTCGACTATGCATGTAAACCAATAAATAATTTTAATCGTGACTGGATTTGAACATACAGAATTGGGTTTTTACCACTTGGTTCTTTAATTTGAACGAAATTGATAGGATCAAATCTTTAAAGTAAACAACAAATCCAAATCTATTCATATCTGCTCAATTCAAATGTGCCGAACTGATTCAAGGTCGGTTCAATACGTTCGTTTCAGCTTCACTTCATCCGAACCAATGTGTAGAAAAGCGACTTGAAATATCCCCTTCCCCATTTGAACTAAATTGAAGAGATCAAATCTCTAAAAAAACCAAAAATAATTTCCATCTATTCAATTTCTCTGATCAATTCAAATGTGCCGAACTGATTCAAGGCCTGTTCAAGACGTTCGTTTCAGCTTCACTTCATCCGAACCCTAGTGTAGAAAAGCGACATGAAATGTCCCACCTCCCAAATTGAACCAAATTGAAGAGATCAAATCTCTAAAATAACTAAGTTATTCCAATCTATTTATTATCTCTGATCAGTTTGTGTTTACTTCACCAATTCAAAGTTTATTCAACACGTTCGCCTTAGTTACACTTCCAAATCAATGTTAACAGACGCTACATTTTTAATCTCAATCCCTCACATGAACGAAACTGAAGACTCTCTGGAATGATTCCAAACTTTTTAATACATCCCCTCAGTTGAAGTACACCAAACTGATTTAATGTTGGTTAATCACGTTCGCTTTAACCTGACTTCACCCAAACTTACCTGTAGATTTTGCCCCTCCCCCTCAAATGAATGAAATTGGTGAGATCTAATCTCTTAATATTGTTAGTAGCGAATTGTGGCTATATAACGAGTGCATTTAGTGGTTCAACAGAGGTAGGATTCGGGATAATGGTTATGGTGTTTATATTCTCCATATCAAAAGGCACTATTAAGTTTCCTTTTCAAGCTACTTATTTCATAAAAACGCTTGTAAGAGTATGACAAGTACATAACTGTAATCAGTGTGTCAAGTTCTGCTGCTCGCAATCCAGTTTTCTCCAAATATTAATAAATAACCCTGCAGGCATAAGGGATGATGAAAATAAATATTTGAAAAGCTTAAATTTTATTCTTGACAAAAGTTTTGGTCTTATCGTATCATAACTCTAATTTGGACAACCTGTCGTGTAAATATAAGTACTTCTGCTGGACATAGAAGTAAGTTCTTCTGGCAAACTCCAAATTTGGTTTAAAATATCTATTTTGGAAAACAAACGAGTTTTGTGAGCTCTCCAAAAGTTACCCTTATATATGATTAAAGAAACTAGCACATACTTTGCGAATGGTTTCCATGAAAATGCAAGTCTGCATGAATACATTATGTAACGACAGTTTTTGCTTTTTTATTTTCAGATTGTCCATGCAACGCTGTATAGTAATAATTAAGTCTTTGCAATATTTTTAGCATAAGCTAGCTTATCGTTCGTGGCTATTTTATCAATTAGTTAAAACTCGAATTTTGTCGGTTTTCGTTGGGAAAAGCAATTACCCATTTGAAACGATTAATGAAGTTCTTGGTTAATAGTATATGGTGTAGTTAGGCGGACAGGTGAAATGTTTTATGCAAAAAAGTATAACTTCAAAGTTAGATTTCATAATGTCCAAACTTTCGAATGTTTTGCCTTCAGTATGCTAAGAAATTAATTGAAAGTACGATTTATTAGTTTAAAATTGCGCTTTTTGTGCTTTTACTCGGTTTTTGGTAAGTCAAGATGACTGCATAAGCACTGGCTCAGAACGTGCATAAACAACGTCAACTACTATAGCTAAAAGTAAACTTTAACCCTTTTATTATGACATAAACACGTACATTTCACTGAAGCCAGGCTCGATCTGCACTAAGCCTTGTTTCCGTTACTGCATTGCCTGAACTTTGCTGTCTTTGTTCAACTTGATATTTTGGAAACTACAGACTGAATATAAGGTTTAACATATCCAGTAGCGTAACATATTTTTATTATTATAGTCATGTGTTTATTTAACTTCAACTCATTTTACATAGTCCGTAATAAGCACTTTGCTGAGCAAGATAATTTTGGCATTACAATTTAATATAATTATATTACATGAACATAAACAAATACAAATAAGCATTTCTATCAAAGACCAAATTTTCAAAAAAAATACATTTCATTTAGCTTTCAATTCTTTAATCATTACATTTTTAAAAGCGTTATAACACGGCGCACATTTGACATCACCAGGTAATTTATTCCACAAGGGCACCAGTCGAGCCTCAAAAGCCCTTTTACCAATATTTGTTCAAACCTTAAGTAAAGAACCAAAATTAATAACCTTTTAATAAAGCGTTTCCAACGTAGTATCTTCTTGTCTATAACCAGACCCAACTTAAATGTCACAAAACAAACCAAAATTAAACTACAAATAGCGATGTGAAAATAAAAAGCGTTTCCCACTGATGACGTCATATTTAATGCCTGTGGAACCTTATTCAGCGTATCCGACAAAGGCGTCCATGATACCTTATCTCTTTGTTGTCTGACAAAATTTATAATTGCCTGTATTCTCATTGTGATGCCCGTTTCCAAAAATTGACCTAATATTTTATCCGCCTTTCGAGCACGGTAGCCCAACAACATGTATCCCACTCTGAGCCCGGAGTATGCGCTACTCGGGATTATAATATAACCGCAAACATATTTATTTTCAATGACAGCTTTATCAGCCCCACTCAAAATGTTTGAAAGCGGGGAGCTTGAACTAAATTCGGAGCTACCTGGACTTCCTATTCCCAGTATCCTTTTCTCAGCAGCAAACTCAAAATAAACTGAATTATTTTTAGGGCATTCCATATCCGAGTATTTTGTACCACCAGAAAACACCTCTCTAAAGTGTTCAACCTCAAACATTTTTTCTAACCAATTTCTGAATTCAAGGGTTGTAAAATAAACAAAGTCGCGAATACTTCTTTCGGTTGCAAGAATTGTGAAACCTCGTTGTCTAAGATTTGCTAATGAATTTGGAAAGTTATATGCTAATGACTTTCTTTTGTAAGCTGCTGAGAAGCTGGCCGCTAAAAACAGCATTCCAATCATACATGCCGTTGTTAAAATTGGTCTGTGTTTGTGAACTGTTCGTTTCCCCAAAAGATACCAGCAAAGATCCAATGCTCGTAGGAAATTTTTGTAGATTAATGTATATATCCCAACGACAACTGCAAGCGCTATCCAAGTATGAATATGGAGTAAGCCAAATATGGTTCCCAATTTATGAGTTAAAGTTCCATCCAGCGCATTACAGTACATTACTGTTAATACAGATTGTGAAATTATTTTGAATCTGGGTCCTAATCTCAAAGATGTCGTGGGCATATCTGGTGTTAAAAGAGGAAGCCATTCAACTTGAAAAGGTAATACTGTACTTTCCTCGGAAATTGTAGTCTGATCGGTAGTAAAAGAAATGTTGAGCATTTTTGCAGTTACTAGCATGCTAACAACATACCCGAAATAGCATTTTGGTAATTCTCCGTATAGAGTTCTGCTCAAATTACTTGAACACGTAGAAATTTCTCGGAAAATCTTATGAATTCGGCTTAGATCCGCTATTGAGGGTTTCCAGATGCCAATCTGTTTAATACAACGTCCATCACAAATGTTTTTGGAGTGAACCCAAAAGGTAAAGTTTAATACGGCTGTAAATTTTGATCTGTCAATAAGTTCTTTGTAGCCATTACAATGTACTGAAAAGGTGGATGTTCCAAGAAACAAAAACACTAACGGGAACTCTGTAGAAATTTGACCAATCAAAATACTTCTTTTATCAAAATTGTAAGTGAACACAGTGAATAGAAGAAGAGATTCGGAATTTTGCAGGGAAAATGATTCAAGAGCACTTTGTAGCTCTTGAATTGTCCGAATATACAAAATAGATATTGAACATGGTGAGCTGGAAAAGTGATAAGCACGGCGACAAAATTCCTTTGCAGATTCATCGTATTCTTCATCTGCTGACAAACTCTTATTGATGAAATTTGTTAAGAACGTGATAGTAATAGGGGCTAGTCGAATGCGTTGACTTATTTCGAATTGGTCACTGAAATCTGTTTGAAAGTCAAATTCGTCGTCACTAAGAAGGATCTCAAGGGAACATGTGTCTACTTGAATAAAAACTTGAAAACAAATGCATAACTGTGTAAATATATATCCCAAAATAAACCGGTTTTGATTTTTTGCGAAATGAGACATGATTTTCAAGTTTCCTGAAGTAAACGAAACACTAACCCATACTTACTTATTTTTTCAGTTGTTTTTCTTGGGAAGCTTAGCATACAACTGACATCCGTTTTTGAAGAAAATACAATCCACAAGACTAGAATACTTTAAGGACAACTACTATAGTTTTAAACGGTGATGGGGTTTGGCTTAAAAAAAACTTTCAACTTAAGCCCGTTTTAAAAGTTCTGCATGTGTAACGTTATACAAGAGTACAGTTGTTAATGCAAATTAACACTTGCTGAAGATATGCGTTTAGACGGTTACATTAAAATCTCAATAAATTCAGACAGCGTTCTTATTATGTGTGGAAACAGTTCTAAAGTTCTTCAAAATGTTACATAACCCTGTATTTTATTTGCTCGTTTTATAATAGATGCACAAATAGTTATCCAACAACGTCTGATAAGCATCCATAAGTCCTAAACAAAATGTCTTGTCAACAGTGTGTTAACATGTAATAGATTGTATCTACATTTGAACCGTGCTAGTTCTTATGTTACGTAAGCTAAAATGTGACCGAAAAAGATGAACACCATGTTGAAAACTTTGTGTAGAAGTTTAACTGTTGGTCATTAATAGTCTACTTAATACCAGATAATGATTTGAGTACACTTTATCTAACGAGGGCTAGACTTCAACTGTACAGCACAGAATACTATTACATCGTCGTTCTAAAGTTTCACAAGTTTTGCAACTTTTCAGGTACTCTTTAAAATGCTAGTAAGGTCTTGGGGACCAATTTCGTGTGAAAAATTTGTGAGCTTGTTCTTTAAAAAATGTGGGGTACGCTGCAATGCTTTTGTTCTAGAACCATTTTACAACATTCAAACGCTTTTCAAGACGAAGTTCCTTATTTGTAAAACATACGTAAAATCTTTAGCAAATAAACATATTTACTAATGTTTTTCCTTCTTGAGATTTAAATATCGGTATCATTAACATCTTAAGTAATTAAAATTGCAACGATGAGTAAATACTAATGTTTTAAAAAAAAACTCCATTTTCATATTATTTTACATAAGAGGAATGTAATGAGATAAGATTAGATAACGATAAAAGTGTAAGCAATTGTTTGCAGTAGCAAAATTTGTTTAGTTTTAATACACACATAAATACATTCTTAACTTCCACAAACAACACTTTATCTTGGTTTCATATTCTTAATAAAATCTAGATCATCACTAATAAACTTAAGAGTTTACTTCGTGAATCTAGCAGATAAACGGTATTGGTAGTTATGCACTGCGCAATGAAAATCTTGTAACAAATTAAAAGCAATAAAACTGCACTAACACCACTACTCAGTCAACTGCGTGAACTATCAATTTCAAGGATTCCTCACTATTTAGTTTTCACTTGATTTAGATTCCGTGTGTCTGTATTATCAGCTCATTAGTTCACCGTCAACGCATTTTCATCCAATTTCCGAATATAAATCTGGCAAAAAGCTATTCATTTCTACACAATTAATTACGTGATTTCTAATTTGTATCTCAAAGTGTAAACGGTCTCTAAAATGTTCGCAGTGAATAGTTCGCAGGATAACGCTCCAGACCAACGGTTGTAATCTCAGCAAATTGCGATAAAAATACTGTAATTTAATTTACTCTTTATTATACTTGGTAGTTAAATGGTTTCTACTACCCCACTATGTTCGCAGGAAAACGCACCAGACCAACGGTCGTAATAATAAATAACAGATACACTTCATCTACCATGTATAATAATGAGTTAAATTAAATTGCAGTCTTTTAACCGAAATTCGCGGAGATTGCGACCGTTGGTCTAGTGCGTTTTCCTGCAAACACGGGTTGAAAGTTGGTACCCTTTATCTACCAAGTATAATAAAGAGTAAATTAAATTGCAGTCTTTTAACCGAAAGTTGCGCAGATTGCAACCGTTGGTCTGGCGCGTTTTCCTGCGAACACAGTTTTACAGTAGGTACCCTTTATCTAAATTGTTTATAAAGAGTAAATTAAATTGCAGTCTTTAAACCGAAATTGGCAGAAATTGCGACCGTTGGTCTGGTGCGTTTTCCTGCGAACATGGTGGGGTAGTTGAAACCATTTAACTACCAAGTATAATAAAGAGTGAATTAAATTGCAGTCTTTTAACCGAAATTGGAGGAGATTGCGACCGTTTGTCTGGTGCGTTTTCCTGCGAACATGGTGGGGTAGTTGAAACCATTTAACTACCAAGTATAATAAAGAGTAAATTAAATT
>JAQFZG010005703.1:0-10020 GCA_034695465.1 Entomobrya nicoleti
AGAACCAGTCATCATTATCATACATCTGCTCGCCTTTGTCTATTTTTCTTATGTGTGCCTTTTCCTTTGTAATTTTTTTGTTTGTTCTTCTTTGAATGTAAAATTAAGAATGATGAGGATAATGTCGTGTCGCGAGGGATTCTTTTCCGGATTACTGGCTTTATTCCTCCCCTCCCGCTCTCTCGTCCTATCTTCCGCTTCTTCTTGTTCTTCTTCACTCATGACTTGACTTGACGTCTAGAGAGGAAAAGTCTGGGTTTATCATGATCCTTCTTCCTTTTCTTTTGGTTCATTTTCTGTTCCGGCTACGGTGGTGGTGCTATGCAAAGAATTTAACTATCTTAACATAACAAACAACAAACATCCCGTACGACCCAGAAGGAATAAAGTGCGTTGTTATACTTTTGTCCTATGAAGCTAGGCTACCAATTTCCCCAAATTGCATTCCATTCCGCAAATGTGCTTCACAAAACATTCGTGGTCATAGTCATAGTCAGTCAACTTATATTTGTGCCTTTGCTCCACTTTGGGCTGATCTTTTGTCTTTTATATGCATATTTAATATACATCATATGCAACGGCATGAAGGAGTGATAGAATAGGAAAGAAAAGCAAATGGATTCCTGTATGACACTAATGAGAAAATTTTGGACATGATCTCACTTTCTTTCTGCGCTTTGCATTTAATTAGCCAACTACTGTCATGCTATGCTTCATTCCAATACATAACGACCGTGATGGGTGGTGGTAAGAGTAACGAGTCTGGGAGACTTTTGATTTTTTTACTTGATTTTTTTGTGCTGCTTCCGCTGCTGTGGGAAGCGGAACAACACTACTGAATGGAATATGTTTACTATCACTATCATTAGGAGTGACAGGAACAAAAGATAAAAGTAGTAAATAGCTTTGAGCATATGCATGCCTATTCTTTGTGTTTAAATTTGTTATTGAGACAGTACGTTTGTCTGTGAACTCGACGGCCACCACCAGATAGCCTGAACTGATTTATATTACAATTTAAGTGATAAACGAGCCGATTTGACCGATAGCTATAGCAAGTCAACGTAGCAGTTTTTGCGCTGGGTCAAATTTTTCATACGATTTGAATGTAAGAAATTGCTTTGCATGTTTCGTAATTTGAGTAACACTTTGTGACTTCGTTACGATGTTGAAGTTATATGGGTTATTGTTGGTGCTGTCATCAAACCGGCGTTATTTAGTGGTTACTAGCATCATCATCCCAGAAAAATGTTATCTGTTTTGCAAATTAAATGAGAAATTGGAGTTTTCCGCTTTTCTTTTAAAATTAATCTACACCCTTTCTTATTAGCAATCAGTTCTGTTGCGCATGTTTGATGGTTTCCCAGAAAAACCAGATAAGTAAACACAAAAACAACAGATGTATTTACAAAAGTGTGATGCGTGATAATCCAAACTAGAATGCAGAGACTGATATACCCTTGTCCAATTATAAAAATCTTGCAATATTTTTTGTTCTACTTCAAAATTAATGCAAGAAGTTAGTTTAGTAGATTATACATGCAATGAATGGTTATTTATGTAATACATGCTCTAACTCCGAAGAGTCCTAAGTGCAAATTACACTCGCTTTATCGCAAAAAAAAATGTCCTCCCATTATGAATAAAAAAAGTTAATGGGTGTAAACATGTTAAGGTGAGATATGACGATACATACTTCAATAAAATAGACGACGATAAGAGTGAGAAAAAAACCCATATGGTACAATGGGAGTGTGTAAAATAATAAAAAGAAATCTATTTTTAGTTTACGAGTTCTTCTTGCATAGCCCAAGTAATGGTTGATAAGATTATGTTGATGAGTAAGGTTACTTTCGAACGCAGTTCTGCTACTGCAATATTTTAAAGACACCATGTGCCATTCCACCATGCTCAAAACTGTTGTGTATCATATTTATCATCAAGTAAAATTATCAAAGAGGATTGGGCCAGGCAAACATTTTTATGTTATTTTACAACTTCGACAAGTAGACAAGACGACAAGAGGCTTCATATATGTAACCTCGTACATCGTACTACGTATTTAAGATAACATTCAAGACGAAAGTTTACGAAAAATGTACGCAAAATATTAATCCGACCTGCCAAAAGTTGTTTGAAGGTGATCATACACATGCCACAAAAATGTAAATTCTTAGCGTCTACACACAAACACAAATATGCATACATATTTATGTACATATTTACCTACATATTCTGTAAAAAAAACAATTCACAGGCCATTAACAATTTTTTTAATCAATATCATTCATGTCAGACAGTTGATCAATGACCTTGTCTTGTCACACTGGCTTTCTTGGGCAACACACTGCTTCATCTTCATCATTTTATGTTCGCAGTTTGCATTGAAATTTTAATGAATATCTGAGGATGAAAGAAGGGGAATTTAAAGCAAACTACACATTGATTCAGCAGATGGTACGAATATTATTATTAATAATATTGGATTCCAACTTTAAGAAAACGTTTTCATTTTTAAGAAAGTGGATGAAAGTTACGAGCGATGATTATGAAAATGATGGCTGATATGAGATGTAAGCGTTTTGCGCACTTCATAATTCCGATTTTATTTTTCAAGAAAAAAAAGCCCATCTCGTAAATTTTAGCCCTCTTTCTCATCTTTAAAAAAAAATTAACCTTTCTCTCTGGTTCTCACTCTCTCTCTCTTCCGAATTTCATTATGTATTTCATTCGATCTCGCTAATAGTAAGTAAATCACTGTCATCACCACATGGTTTTTAATGGTGTGTGGAAATGACTGAATAAGCACACTCGCCTTTCGTTCTTCTCAATCCTTTCCCCCTCCCCATCCAAAATTACTACGACCAACAACAGCAGTAGTAGTGGAACAGAACCAGGCTACTAGAAAGAAACCCATCGTTCTCATTTTTTTTAAATCATGGAAATACACCGTGGCTGCCTACACAAGGATGTCTGCATAGCATAGTCCTATATTTTCCAGTTATATTAGCGGAAATACAATCGGTAAAATATAGTGACGTGATAATGATGGGAAGGAGGAGGAAGAAGCAAGACGAACACGATGATGTTGATGATGATGACAGTAGTAGAGGTTCTGCATGTGGTTGTCTATAAAAATTTCTGCTGTTGTAAAAGCAGTGCATGTTTTATCACCACCGCCTCCACATTCGCAGCTGTACCTATTCATTCAAGGATAAAATATTATTATTGAGTAATGCTGATTTACATTGTAAACCCATCATCATATCGTCTTCTTCTTCGAGAGAGAACTCTGTGCAGTAGTATATTTTGCTGACTGAATTCAAAAAATCGAGAGTATATGATCATCAGATGATGTGATGATCATTATAATGATACCATGATGCTGAGAATAGACGTGAAATATTTTGCTGATCATGAAAAAAGGAAAGAAGACAGAAAGGCAACCACAACTTTCCCAGGTCGTTAACATCATAAATAGCAACGCTTTCGTTATTCTCTCAGTTTAGCCACAAAGAAATTATTTTGTGAGCTGCCTATAAAAAGATAACTGAAAATTCAAAGGATTATTTCCTACTGCTCACGTTAACATACATAGAAAGAATAATGCTAAGCAAGCGTAAAAATTATATTTAATTTTATAACTCATCCGGATGGAACATGTTGTCATTGCTCGACGAGGAGAGAATTATCATTATTATTATTGCCATCAAGTAATTTTATACTTACTTGAATGCTTCATGTGTCATGTACAAAGCGAAGAATACTTACATAGGTTACATACCAATGCAGAGCAATGATCATGACGATATATGAGACACGATGCACAATAGAAAGAAATGAAAGAAACCCTACAAAATTGGTGACTATGACTATACAGCGAAGACTGACGAAGAGAAGTGCGTATAAAATTCGGTAATAAAAGCCAGTGTTGAACCAGACCAGAATCAAGGTATCTTGTAATAACAAGAAGTGATATTCACGAACATCATAACTACCTGGTCTCAACTTAGCTGAAGATAAAAGGCAATTTTTGGAATCCCATTATCGCATACAAAGGGGAATACATATGTAGCAATATTACCTTATTTGCTATATGTATAAATGAGACAATTCACAACTTTCTCCATTTTCCACCTCCAAGTTTGTTTAATCATCTATAGCTTAACAGCTCGCGTCTCCATGTCGTATTCATGATGGGATTCGATTTCAGGGATACTTATTCAAGAGACAAGCAGATGAACAACTGTGTTACGGTTATGTAATTTCGAACAACCTCAGATTACATTGTGATTTGCAACTGATGAAACCCTAACACTTTAAAAAGTCCAATTAACTCCTGCACACCAATGTTGAGTGGCGTATACATGAAAATCAAGGAAATGTTTCTTAATAATAAATGAAGGTGTCGAGGCTCTTATTCATTTTTGCATGGGTGACAACAAGTGAGAAATGATAAATATTATCAGCGAATATTAAAACAACACAAATAAAGAAAAGCTTAGTACACCGGCTAGTCAAAAACACAATTTCAGTAATTTCTGCTGGTTTGGGGTTACTAAATCAGTCTTTTTACTACTTTAACTCAACATTATTGTAATATAAATGGGATGATAAAACAAGGCTGTACATGTTGATGTGACAACAGGGAGAAAGTATGAGTTGTCCTGTAGTTTTCTTTAATAAAAAAATAAGTTGGAAAAGGCAGGAGGCAAGGGCAAGGATATGATCACTATAAATCAGGCGACAAAAAAATAGTAAAAATACAGTGTAATATTTTAGTAAAACACTCAGACGGTGGTGGTATGCGTGGTATATAAGGGTGACAACAAAGTAACGGTGAATGTGAGAAAGTTGAAAATAATTTTGAAATATTTCAGAGAGAGACCACTCAAAGGCAACTTGTTTGGGATATGGTATCCATCGCTGTAGCATGCTTTATTATCGTAATTTTCAATATTTGCCATTTGACAAAAAGTGTAATGATAAAAAAGAAACTTTACTTTTTCATCATGAAAATGATCGTGGGATCATCGTTGTCATATTGGAAGTAACGATAACTGTTTCACTTTGCAGCATCAGTTCAGTTGAGAGATTGAAACTAACGATAAAAAAAAGTTTTGTTGGAATTTTATGTTCGATTTTTGGCTTCTAGTGTTTTTTTTTCACCCATCCCCACCACCGCATCGTACTTACATTGCCTCACCAGAATTCCATTTGTTTGAATCGAATAGAAATAAAATAGAAACCAGGCAATTGGATATCATTATGGAAATTACTGGTTTTTTAACTTTCCTTTTTATTCTAATGGGAACCCAACTTGTAACAGTGGAAATACTTTTTTTTATCAGCCAGCATACTTGGAATCTCTACAAGTGCACTTGTGACCATCTTCTTGTGAACTTGAAACTTTTCCTTGGTATTATGGCAAAAAAATATGAAGGTTGCTCGGGAAAAGAACAAATAGCATACATAATTTCCAATTAGCAGTGATAAATAAATTAGCTTTTCTGATGACAATTTGGGATTGTACATAAAAATGTTCATAAATGGGATTAAATCGTACAAACACAAGGATGGCCTTTAGGTGTTAGAATGATCAAACTAATTCAATGGTCGTTTCTGGTAGAAATTCTGGTGCATTAGAATGGCGCCTAAAATAACCCTTTTCCATTCATTCGCACTAGCAGCATCAGCATCGCATCACCACGGCCACTTTTCTAGGTAGCCGTCTTGTGACAGTGAAAATGTATTGCTTTCTACTTTCTTCATTTTTACTCAACTGGCTTCTCCCTTTCTCCCCACTAAACTAAGGATTGTGTAACTGGAGATCTTAGTCCACCAAGAAGAGTGTCAAGGTAGCCATTATTTATATATCAGAACGAAACTTAAGTTCACTTACAAAGTTTGATTTAATTTTCATCTTGTCATTTTTTATCTTCCATACATTAGTTTAAAAAGTTAACCTTTATCAATTCTTAGGAAAGAAAATTTAAACTAATAAAACAAAGTAAACGTATTGTCATGGTAACAATGTCCTGTGTGTTTCACCTTTCATCTTTGATGTTTTTTCAATAAAGACAAAAATACCCTACTGCCATACCATTCTGTCATCCATTGGTTCTAGTGAAGTGCTAGTGAAGAAAAAAAGTGATGATGACGGGGAGAAAAGAGAAGGCAATAAAAAACAAAAGTTAACTGGAGCAAAGCTATTTTGCAGTGAATACCAAAAACATTTTTTATCACACAGGCGCCTTTTCAATTTCCCATTACCCATATGACACAACTATTGGCCATATAGAAAAATAGTTTTTTTAGTGTCATGGAATTACGGAAACCGTTATCGTTGCGTTAACGACCACTTGGAATGCCTTGTTAAAAACCTCGGATATTGTCAATGGCCGGCCACGTCAAAGTAAACATAATTTCTTAGCCATTTTGTGTACATTGAAAGTCTTATCTTTGGTCCAATTTAGATCTGTTTTCGTGGCTTTTTTTGCACTTTAATAGAAAGGGGAAGAATTAGAAGTAATATTTTTCTATAATTTACGTGAAAGTGACAACTTACCCGTATAAACGGCTTCCGGTATGTATTTATCTGGATCCCCACTAATGACAATTTTATACCCATTGTCACCAGGTAATTTTGGTACGTTCACACCTGCTGGTGTCCTGTCACACCACAGTCCATTTACACCACTCACCGATAAACAACATGACACCAGTAAAAATAGTGCAAGAACCTTTGAGTCAGAGAACATGGAACGTCTTTCACTTTCCCACATAATAAGACTTTGTATATAATATAGTTTTTTTGGGGGGCAACGAAAGACAATTTAGCCTGGCATGTGGTAACTAAATTGTTCAATTCTAATATAATTCCAAAAAATATTATTATGAGAAGCACCAATTGACCTTTGTAAGTAATACACCCTACTATTTACCACTTATAGGTATGTAACCTGGTTAATCCACAAAATGGGATGATAAAGATATTGTTCACTTGTTTGTCCAACAACAGAAAATGAGTAACTGAATAAGTTGTAAAAAAGAGTTAACTTGCTTCCAAAAGAAGCGTGTGTTCAACAACCAAGATAGGATGCAACTGTCTTGAAGGCAGTGCTGCACACTCCACGGAACCACTCTTTCTTATTTTTTGCTCTGTGCTCAACTCAAATGAAGATACTCGGATCCTTCTGCAAAAGCAGTCTTACAAAGAAAAAAGCCCCCATCATCATAGTAAAAGGCAAAGGAAAATAAAGCGTGCAAAAGTGAATCCTATTTGCTTGGTTTGAGCTAATGCCAGTTCGCCACTGCTGCTGCTCGTAACTTGGAGGTGGAGGATGTTTGTAGTTAGACAGACTTCGTATATGTCACCACTGCACCATGTACTACGTGTTTTTGAACAGTAAAAAAGCAAAGACATGTCCTTGTTGGTGGGGAAGGAAGCATGAACAAATTATACAATAAAAATCAAATCTGTTGGTTGCTTAAAGAAAAAAAGGAGAGAGAAGAGGGTAAAATAAGCCAAGTTTCACAATTCCTTTGAGTAGTTGACTCTCGTCCCTCTTTCAAGGCACTTGGAGAGTAGGATGCTTGTGCGGGACTGTTAGTTGTTTGGAAAGTTACTAGATTCTTATGAAAAAAAGATTATTGTAGGAACTATTGCAAGAGAATTGACGGTGACATTTTGCCTCAAAATGTAAACGCTTCAGTTGTCAGTATAGCGCAAAAATTATGATGGTTGTCATGTGGAAAGATAAAACAAAATAACAGTAGCTACAAACATCAGCACACACTTATGAAAGATTGTAAAAGAAAAAGGTAATGATGCAAATGCCGGACTTGTGTGAGTCAAAGCTGCATACTCCAAAAATGTTCTTGACAAAACCAGTGACAATTCTAAAAGTTATTCCATATAAATATATTTATCCACTTGTGCCTTCAACATTTGAAAAATGAAAATCTCACAGCTTTTCCTGTTCTTCTTTGTTACTTTTGAAAAAGCTTGCATTAGATTCCTACCTAATAGCATGCTGTGACGGTGAAACTAGAACTCCAATTTGTACGAGAATCATCTCAGCCAAGAAAGATGACAAAATACTTTCATACTTCAAGTAACCTTCAAGTTTTGAACTGTCTCCCATCAAGTTTACGAGCAGTAGTGACGGACAATAAAACATTTAATGTCATTTTGCATATTAACTTCCAGCTCTCGTGGCATCACATGATAATCATTGATCTTGTCAAGTTTTAAACAAACTAAATCTAGAAAACTTAAAACTACATTGCAGTGATGAAGTAAATTAAGTAATATTAAGATATTGCTAACTTTAGCATTAAAACATAAAAATTATGAAATATGTAGGGACACTTGGCTCATAATATTATATTTTCAAGCTGATTTCAATTTCATATATTGTACTAATTAATGACATATGTGTAGGGTTATTTAAAACGATACTATCATTATGGCATAATTAGGGCACTAAATGAGACCTGATGATAGCTTATCTGAATATGTTCCATACATAAAAATGGTCGATTTAAAAAAAAAGAGGATGATGTTGATAACCTTTTCTGTCGCCTCTCTGTCCGTCTTGTCTTGCTTTTGTATCTTCCACATGTAATATTTAATTTTTCTATCAGTCAGCTAATAAAGTATTTAGAAGATGCGTATGCACGTGCTAGAACCAAAAATCTATTATTTTAAGAAAATAAAATACATATTTCAGGTTTGAAACTGGGGTGTCTGTCTGGTCCTTCCCTTCTACATGGTTTCCATGTCGAATATATATAAGAACATGCCAAAAAAAATATTACACGTTAAACGTTATATATCAACGTAAGAATGAACCACGGGCTTAAAACAATGAGCGTGATTTATTATTAGTCTGACTGGACTAATAAACATTCCGCAAACAGTCTCACTAAAACAAAGTAAAACGAATATAAATAAATTATGACAAATTTAGTGAATTTGGTGCTGCTGACCCTACTCTCGTTATCTTCGGGATTGTAAGTAAGTACTTGTCGCGTTTGACTTTTCATCAGAAAAAAAATACTTCTATTCAATAACAGTTGGTTCATGATACCAACATAACGCAATGTGTAAGCCGTAAGCAATGTACAGTAGTAGTGTCTCGTAAACTTCAGATCAATGAAATACATGCATACAAAGTTATAGTCATCATCGATCAATTACCAGATTTTTTTCTTTTTAATTTTCTGGATTTTTCGACTCACATATTGTAATTAAAGCGATGGCTTTCCAAGATTCCAAGTATAATGCGCAGTGATACATATTAGCATTTAAGCGTAATTCAGTTACACAACGTGTTTCACATAACTCATAAGAAATATAGCATAAATGTTGTCATTATAACGATACCTTAAAAATTCATGATGTTGTCATCTTTTGGCAGTCATTGCAAAATATGTGTATGATTTTTAGAGGTTCTCATAAATATTTTGTGTAAAAAGTAGGTATTTTACACGAATTTACTTTTATGTATTCACAGAGAAAAAAGTCATACATGTATTTACAAAACACAAGTGAGCATGTTCAAGGTGAGATTATCACTTTATTACCATGAAGAAAGTATGTCTTATAGGGAAAAATTAAGACATAAAAAGTTAGCTTCATTTGTCGCCATGGTCAGAATGAAAATTTGCAAAAAGCGTCATATGAGTCATGTCAAGTCGTACTTAATCTAGACATGCAAATTATATACGACTCGATACACAATTACACACAACGACACAACAGCTGCCATACAAGTGTCGCACACATAAATAAACATTTATATGTTTTTTTACATCGTATAACATCGTTAAACGGTACAGTTTAATTTATCTACTATGTAATATCAAATATTTATCATTATCATGTAACTGTATCTTTTCGTTTCTGCATCAAATATCGCCGTACAAGTTTTATGGATATTTTAATTTGCTATACACTTCACAGTAAAAAATATTACATTATCATTGCACAATTTTCCATTTTTCTTATGAAAT
>JAQFZG010005704.1:0-10015 GCA_034695465.1 Entomobrya nicoleti
AAACAACAAATGTACTTGTTTTTACCTCGGGAGATCAATAATACATGAGCAATATAGTTGTTTTACAAAACCAAATAGAAAAAATACGAGAAGAGTAGTAGCAGAAGTTGTTAAAAAAAGCTATCACCATAATAAAAACCTGTATATCCAGAACGTATTTTAGATATAAGAATGTAAACATGAAAAGAATATCTTTACAGCTGCATGGATTCATATATCCAAAAATTACTGGAATTTATGCATAAATGTTTTATTAATTTTACGACACAAGCAATAATTGATTTTAAATACGAGTTAAATTTGACGACAAAGATGTATGTATACTTGAGTATACTCTAAACAATGCATACTTGAAATTATTGGCAACATGAGGTGGTGACTACATGATGTATGCATAATAAATAATCCAGCTTTAAGAGCGATCGTAACGACGTAGCTGAAACAATGAGACTTAATACTATAATGACGGTAAGGATGGTCAATATCGTTGCTAATGAAAAGCGCTTTCGAATGATATGTCATATGACATATGTTTGAGGATGTAAACTTTGACCCCGATTTTTGACCTTTTGAGGTCACCTTGACCTAAAATGGCATATGATTTGTAATCACATCTTCGGGAGCTTTCAACTGCACTTTTCAAATGTACACTATGAACATGGTGAAAACTTTCGACCTTGAGAATTTAGCTATGGAGCAGAAAATGCAAAGTGTTCTTGCCCTTGACTATAGTGACCTAAATGCCAAATTTGAGCGTAATCGGTTAACGCGTACTTGAGTTATCGTGTTGACAGACAGACGGGCAGACAGACAAACATGATAAAGTCAATACTACACTGAACTTCACTTCCAGCTCCGTAATAAATTGCAGTGCAGTGGCTGTTGAGACGACAAACCAGTTTACAGAAAAAAAAGCAATGAATATAAAAGAAGACATTTATATTTGCTCAGCATCTACGTTTTGTGTAATAAAAAATTGTTTTGGATTATTTTTTTTAACATTTTTTAACATCAACTTGCTAATATACATATGCATTCATTTTTCCAAAGCTGTTGAAAGAACCTGGGAACAGGTTTCCACAAATTCATCACCGCTTGAAAAAGTGACTTCATAATAATGGTCGTGATCGTGACAAGTAAAATATTTATTCAGCTAAATATGACCCCAACTAAATTTGTGTGAAAACTTACATAATAATAATGTGTATGCATAATAAATTGCTATGTACTCTACTGAACAAGGTTTATGTTGTATCTTACATTGCCCCAAACGAAGTGCCTTCCTTAACTTTTATCATGGTTATTCGATCATCATATCGAGTTAATAATTTTTATCACAAATGGGAAACTACACTTTTATATATCTATGTATTTGTTGGAATGCTTTAATGCTAGTGAAATAATAACATAAATAGCATAGAAAATACCATCGTTATTTTCATGGATCATATCATATGTACAAACGGAGAAAAGTTTCTCTTGCGAAAGTACTTTTTTACTATTATTAAATCCTTTTTTATAGAGTAAAATGATTCTATTATCGCCTAAGTATTTGTCCACATTTTATTAGCTAGAAATCAAACTACGTTATTTGTGATCTTTTGCGCTTTCCCTGGCAAGTTGAGCTCCTATGACTAACCCAACCAAACTTTAGAGCGGATTTAACTATAATAGTGGACTTTGGTAACAGTGTTCTGGCTGATTACTATTAAGTATTTTGATATTATCTAACGGTAAATAAAAACTCCAAGAATTATAGGTGTTGTAATATTTTCCGACCATGAGATGCCTAGACTCCAATTCAAACTTGAGGTGATTATGCGATCAAGCTTTTAAGTTTTATATTCAGCAAAGTGGATAAAAGCTTACTCAAGTATTTTCATGCGAAGAAACAAGGTAAGTGAAAGCATGCAAAGGAGAAAATGTAAGATTAAGGAACTAACCGAATTATCTAGTACAAGTGTTTATTAACATATTCGTAATCACGATCGGCACACTTTGTGTAAAAAACTGTGATATTTTAGTGGTGAAGGAAAGGGTCTTGGAGCCCATTGAAAAATACCATCTCTGCTCACATTGTTTACTGGGCACTAGAAGCTTTTATTTTCAGATAATCATATGATGTACTTTACCCGTCAGGATTTGTTTCCATCAAGCTGTTTAGGTGATGCGGGACTAGGATTTTGGATGGATAGTAACGTACGATTTACATACGAACGATGACTATTTATTGAGTGAGCCTACACGAGAGACAAATATTTTTTCATGATTTAATTGCCATATTTTACATGCAAACACTGTATTTACTCGGATTATGCTTTACATGTAGATCATCACTGCGTTACTGGAACTTCTTGGATATAAATACTTGTAATTGGATTTATGTACATGGATGTATGAGTTACATTTTATGGGATATTGCGTTGTGTATTTTGTATGTTGCTACAGTATATACATTTTAAACTTAACGAATGTTATCTTTACAGAAGTTAATGATAAATTAATATTTACAAGTTTAACAAATAAATGTATTAATGTTAATCTAATTAGGAGAGATCGCTAGCTAATGGCTTATCGTTTCTTGGTGTTTTCTTTTTGTTCTTTTCTTATATGAATTTTTTATTAAATTATTACACATTAATTCAGGAATTATAAATTACAATAACGATAATTAATATATAATGAACTATACATTGTATCAAATACAGCTTCCTGTTTCATAAATTTGTCTATTTTTTGTCTGCATACCACAAAAATATCAGGAAGCACTATTTGCATCTATTTTTCACCCTTTTAATTGAAAATACTTTACACCTTGTAAGTCATTTACACCATCTAATTTTTCAGCCGATCTCCTAATGGTATCAATGCTCGTTAGTAGTTGCGCAAATAAGATACAGATTGATGCAAAGCATAAACACCATATATTAGGGCAACTGCTCTCCTGTGACATATATGACTTTTTTGATGCGTTAGAATTTCAGTTTCATAGGCCGAGAAAGCAACAGACTAAAGATATCCAAGCTGCAGATAGTGAAAGCATCAATAGATCTACTACATCGTAGTACCAAATCATTGACAAATATATAACTGTACTGAAAAGAGCTTCTTTTCACCATGTCGTGTAAAATCATGTTTCTCCTTATCGTATTGCTAATATTAGTTATTATAAAATATTTACTGGTTACAGCGACATTTATTATAATAGTGGCAAATTATGCAATGGTGGAAAATCACAGATACATGTTAGGCATAGATTTTGTAAAGCTGCTTCTTATTATATAAACGTGAGCCCAGTGCTGTACCTACATACATAAATGCAAATTTTTCTTCATACATTAGAGAGACAATGGTTCTAATAACGGTTATACTTGTGGAGGCCCGATCGGGGTGGTGATTCATCATGTTAGGAATATTATGGGTATAGAACTATTTTTTTTACCTGACAAAAAAGGGAAAAGGTTTAAGACTAAACGTTTTTTCGAATTTAAGCATCAGTATGCCAGTAGACCTGGTGAGGCTTCTGACACTTGTGTTTATTCATAATTTAGTTGTTCTTATCTGCCGTTCAATTTTTCAGCCAGAATGGCAATTTCGGCCGTTGTATGATAGAATCAAATTTAAATTTTACCCAATGTAATTATTTAACTTGTTTGAAAAAAGTGGTTAAAGATTCAATTAAATAAACAGTATGTTCGAAAAGCAATTTAAATAATAAACATCAGCATCTTTGGTACAACCGCAGAGACGCTTTTGCTTTAATTTGTAAGTGAATAAATTTTCTTAAATATTTATAAAAAATTACACGAAAAAATATTATTTTGGAACAGCAATTAGCCAATATTTCGATTAGTGATTATATTTTCAAAATATCTTTTGTTTTATACGTTAATATTCAACAATTTATATTTTGTATTGAATAAAGTATCTTTATTCAGATTCATCAGGTTTCATAAAATACATGTCTAGATTTTAAAAATCGATACTGTAAAGGATTTTTTTCTTCCTTCGCAAAAAAATATCACTTCTTGCGAAATTAAAACTGAGTAGGTGGAAAATCAAGTATAGCTAACTTTCTCCATCATTATTTTCATGGATCATGTCACACCAAACGATAAACATGGGAATAGCAGTTTACACAATTTCAATAAAGTTTTCTTACTTGTATCAATGAGGGATTCTCTTCATGTTCAACTTTCTCTTGAATACATTTGGTGTGATCTCATCCAAATTAAAATAACAATTTATTGATAAATTGGTACGTATATAATATCATGGACTTTTGACTTTCTCTTTGTACTTGGTATACAAGTAAATGCTTGTCGTGATACTTCTTTGCATGTGTACGAATTCTTACAAATTGTCTGTTGCCGGGGATTCGAAATGTCCCATTTTGGCCTAAATGTCGCAATTTACCCCAAATATCGCTACTGGGTGCAAATGTCCCTCTTGACCCAAAATATTCCTATTGACCCTAAAAGTCCCTGAAATGTACCCACAAATATCCCAACGGAACCCAAATGTCCCTACTGACCAGAAATGTCCTAACTGGCCCCAAATGTCACTACTTAGATTTTCCCGGTGACACCTTAACCGTGTCGCGTAAGAATTTAGACACCCGGATTTTTAAATGTATACTTGATACATAGAATCATAGAAAATATTAAAAGAAAAAATCTGCAATCTAACAAGCTCAAAAAGTATAGTCCTTTATGAAACGAACATATTAGCACATCTTTTGATCGCAGCAATATATTTATTAGTCAAAGATCATGTTTATGTAAAGCTTCACAACATTGTAAAGTCGAACAACAGAGAAAGTTTTCAATAAAGTTGTTAGTGGAAGTTTTTAATGTTAATTTTGATAAAAATAGCACTATCCTTTTTTCAAAAAAATTTACCTTAGCATGTAATCATGATGGGCTTTGTGTGCGGCGACAACTGTAAAATCCTACATGAAGATCTTCGCACAAAATGGTTAACGCTTCAAGACGATTATGAAAAGGATCAGTTTTTAGAGGATGGATACACAACTGAGCTGGGATATTGCCCAAGCTCTATGATTCCTGGAAACACCTCCACATATTTTATATTTAATACAATTATGGATTCTGTAGTGGAGAAAGTAGCACCTTTAGATTTGAACAACATTTGGGGTAAGTTTTCCATAATAAGATACTCAGCACAGATCAGTCTCAACTCAAGTATTAGTACAAGCAGCAGTGTGGTGGATAAGTGCTCTACGCAGATTTGGTTCAAAAGTGGTTCAACGATGGAAAAAGGTAAGTTACGACATTACGTTATTTTTGCTTATATGAAAAATATAACCAAATTATAACAAGTGCTTATAATAGTATTTCAAGGCACGGTCGACCACTTAAGTATTTTATCTGGGTTTTTTAAACGTCGTTGTCGATTTTGATCATTTTTTGCTGAGACTTTTTTCGCATATTTTTTCTTGTTGGTTTTCTTAAAGACACAGGTAGTAGGATACCAGATCCAGATAAGAAATATATGCTTGATATCTGTGTCGCTAGGTTTAAAGGTAAAAAAATCTGAATATTGTTATTCATGTTATTTTGCTGATGGCACTTGTCTGACAAATATTTTACAGAGTGCGAGGGTGACGAGTGTCTCAACTCGAAGGGAAATTCAGTAAGTTTTATTATAATTGGACACGTTATAATATACATCTTTGTCTGGAACAAATAGACAAAATCATTTAATTTTAATAGATGTTTGGACACTTGGTCAACAAAATGGCTCCATACTTTCTACCTTGCATCTCCCTACTGACCTGTGTCGGTTTGGTGGTAGCTTTGGGGATTTTCGCCAGGTTTCGATGTCTCTGGTGCGAACGAGTCGTTTTGCAGTGTCAACTGATGTTGGCAATGTTACTACGGTCGGTGACGTCAACAATTCGGCATTACTTTGTGTTTTACAGAAAAGTGGTAAGGGTTATAATTTAATCCTTTAAATTAGTTGAGTAAAAGCATAGACATGCACATGTGGCTTAATAAATGTGTGAATTATTTTTAAGGAATGGATTTGCAAGGCTTTGGTTACCTTGGACTTGTACGTACACTGCGCTGTTGTTGCGTGGACATTTGTGCAGGGGATATTTCTCCATAACAAGATAACCCGAGTGACACGATTGTTCCGGGAAAATGTGCAACAAAAGCTGTACTTTCTCATTGGATGGGGATTTCCATTTGCTTTAATGACAGCTTTTGAGCTTACCATTCAAATTAGATCATTGGCGACAACATGCTGGTCTGGATATGAGGAAACTGGGGGAATGCAAGTGTTGGCTTGGATCTTTCAAGCTTTGATGGTGGTAAGAAGATAACTCTTGTAAATAATCAAGTGGACATTTAATTTTTTAATGTGTATTTAATTGTGAATTAAGATCAACCTTGGAATGCTTTTGAACATCGTACGGATCCTGATTACCAAAGGAAATCGAAGCCCAAGTACATCTGAAGCGATTCAGTTTCGGTAACCAAATATTTTTAAAACTGATATTTTTATTAAATTAACTTTTTACTTTAAATGTTTTTACCATTTTAAATTATTTAGTCGATCTGTTCAGGCAACATTTGTCCTAACGTTTCTCCACTGCATTTACTACCTACCAGCCCTATTCTCTGTTGATGGAAACTTTACAAAGTGGTTAAAATATGTGTGCATCTCCAGTCAGGTTTTTAAGATATTTAATTATTTTCTAAATATTTGTACACCATTTATATAGTTTAATGAACTAATATTTAATTTTTTTCTAATCATTGTAGGGAATCTACATTGCCATCATGCTCTGCTTCTTTAACAAGGAGGTTTGGAAGGCAATATATGGTTGGATGAAACGCTTCTGGGATCGGCAACTTGCTTATGAAGAGAACATAAGTCAAAGAGCGCAAACTCCGAGGTTGACACATCGGCAAATGACACTACCACCTTTTTTCTCACGGATCATACCAACTTGTACCGATCGTAGACGGTTTTCAACGGCATCTACTGTGGTAGTTGGGGATATTGAGGAAGAAGCAAAATCTTCTGATGAGGAAACCACTTTGATAGACGAAACTGAATTTTAAATCTAAGGTATTTGGAATGATGTGACATTGAGATTTCGTTTTGTATTGTAAATTTGCTACCTGAGTGTAAAATTTGTAAACGAGTACCTGTGAAAAAAATATGAATGAATTGTGTAGACTGCAAATGTATACCTGTAAATTTAACTACCTGATCTTTTAACTTATACCTGATATAATAGGAGTAGAGAAAATATTAGAATGATTTCTAGTTGACCTGAAAATATTGGCCAATTAATTGGTTCCTGGTTGAAAATGATAGTATTACTGCTGTACAAAAGGAAGAAATGATTTATCTTTCTTATTATGTAAATACTAGTTTAAAATATAATACACTGTAACCTAAAACTCTCTTGGGATTTCAGACATTAAATTGTGTAATTAGCAAATTAAATAACTTTAAAAAACACTGTACTCCTACTTATTTTACAGTAAGTAGGGCAAGAGTTTGGGTCGGCCTAAGGTGCAAATATCTTGTAGTGAAGGATCTCTACTTTGTGTATAAAGTTTAGGGAATTCAACCATAATATAAAATTATATAAATGTATAAATATAACTATAATACAGGACAAGTTATCAAGTCATGTAGATAATTTCATAGATTTAAGACTACGATAGAGAAATTGGTCACAGACCAAAATATCATCGTGGGGCCGTTTAAAGCACAAATGATATTGGGTATTTGTCTCTCTAAAAATAATAAGATCTGTGTGGAAAAAATACTCCAATTGATAGTTAGGTCGTCGTAAAAGACGTTTATTCTTTACGTACGTACATATTACGTAGTATTTTAGAAATATTACTAAAATGTAGACTTTAACATATTAACGAAGAGATACTTATTTAATTTTCGGATACCTAAGTTTCCGTAATAAGTATAAACATACGCACATGAATGCTCTGGATGTTAACCCTTTGGATTTATCATATCACGTTATAATTCTAAAGATAAGATACTTTTAACCTTGATTCTACTTATGATGTTGATATCACACTACTTATGAGTATATTGCACAGAGAAAAGTCTCTTTCCAACACTTTACTGAACTAAATTTACGATGTGTGTTGTATTATTTTTCTCTTTGGTTTCGTTTAAAAAACTAATACTAAACATAGTCATACTTATTAACATCTCCATGTTGTCTAAATAAAAATAAAAAATCTAATGACTTACAGATATTTAAGAATTGTAATTAATTTGAACAATTTTTAAAACAATTGATTTATACTAATTTTAATTTCATCGATTTATGTTACTTTTTCATTGGGTAAAAATTAAATATTGGGTAAGGATTAAACAATATAATGTTGGTGAATTTTTTGTACAAGTTTTGTTTGAATAAAAATCATTTTTATTTTAAATGTGTTACTTTTGTTCAGTAAATAATGGGCAACAGATAAAAATTACGGTTAATTCTCCAGTAGCTTATTTAAGTCATTGGAATTTTTCTCATCAATATCGTAGCATGATGCCTTTGTTTCTCTATTCATCATAAAGTCTGATATCAAATCATCATATTGCAGAAAATCTCAGATAAACATTGCATATAAGCCCATTTACTTGTATGTTCTCACTATCGCAACATGAGAAAAACGAGCTCAGCAAGCAGCTCTTCCAATTTGTGAGCTTCAGCTTCAATCTAGTTCACGATCGGGATCAGAAAAAAGTACAACACATAGTTGTACAAGTAGTAAGGAAGATTTTGTGTTAGCCCAGTATCCTTGCAGTTGTGGGCACATCTTTTGATGCTTAGCAAGTTGCTTTCACACAATACCCAAAAAATATGTAAATGTTCATCTTCAATTCCACTTCAAACACCTATTTTGTTTCATGGCATGATATGCAATGCAAAGATTACACAATTTAATTCAAGGTTTTTTTTTCGTAATAAAAATTAAATGAGATTTATTTATTGACTTTTTAAAACCAAATAACCTTCCTTTCAATTTGTGACCTTACAAATTACAAATCTTTTAAACAAACTATCGAAAATGGGTCCACAAGTTGCACAATAGATTGAGCAAAAATAAAATAAAATATTAAATGAACAAATATGGAATATTAAATAAATAATATTATAAGCAAATATATATTATGGCTAAGCCAAATTTAGAAACATTGATATTATTGCTTAATTTTTTAATGAACATTTTGTAATTCAAACTATATAAAAATTTAACAAGGTCGTTTCAACGTTATGAATACAAGCTAAATTATGAATATAAATTAAAAAGCCCGGTTTACATTGTTTTGCCATATAACAGATAAAATGTCTTCTAAAACTAAATACATTTTTTTTGCCTTCACATTTGCCTGATTTTAAACGTGATATAAAAATAAGCCAAATAACAATAATCAGCATATAATGCCTATTTAAAATTGACAAATCGTAATTTAATTTTTTTTGAAGACTACTTTAAGCTTTGGCCAAGCTGCTATTTATGCTCACTTTGTGACAAATATATTTTACGTGTTATATTCTTTCGTATTTAAAACTCTGCATGAAAAAAATTGCTAATATTTCTTATACCAACTATGCTAACAATATATTTTTTCTTGACAAATAAAATCGACTAAAACTACATATAATTCACTACAAATTTTATGATTTTCTTTAAAATCGTATAAAAATATCTAAAATGTAAATAATAAACGTAAATTTATATATTTGTTTTGAGCTTCTTTAAAATAACTACAAGTAAAACAAGCTATTAGACAGCTTTTCATGACTGGGTCCACCCAAAGCAAGGCCAGTGAGATAGCTCAACTTTTTAGCATATTGACAAGGTGCGGGTACTGTCACCGTTCCACTCCAATTGAAGTACAAATGACACAACTTGAAAGTCAAACGTTGGATTTTATCAGCATCCAAACCTTGTCGATCGTATAACACGTTGTAGGACACAGGAGCAACGGTTCCTTG
>JAQFZG010005705.1:0-10013 GCA_034695465.1 Entomobrya nicoleti
TAAAACAATGCTAAATTCTTCAATTAAAGTAGCACAAGAGTATCACTAATTCAAATCATTGGTAAATGTCGAATAATTTTTTTTGAGTAAAGTGATATACTTTCACTTTGTTTGCTTTAACCTATCAAGTGAACTCAAATCACGCGCAAAAAGAAACTCAATCTGAAACTCTTGAAGAATTCTTAGGATCACTTGAGCCTGAACACAAATGTGAATCTTTCATGTAATGAGCATTGGACCCTGTTATATATACTTTAGTTATATTATTATTTGTATTGATAATGGAATTCAATCTTTAGATGTTCAATGTGACAAGAAACGAAATTTGATTTCTTGTCACTTCGACCAGTTTTATCTTGAAAAAAAAAACAATAAGTGTACTCGACACGTGAAAGAACTTGTGCTTTAAAACTTTAGTTGCTTTATCACACATTAAATTTTGGGCGATCAAATATTCAGTCCTTAGCTTTAAGAATAGACTTCTTGAGATGGTAGTGGTGGTAGCTTAAACAATTCAAAACTTGTTTCAATTAGTTCAACACAGGCATGTTCCAAAATTGTTTACGTCATAAGACGACTTGAGTTTATTGCGCAATTGGAAACTACGTCTATCTGACAAGAAAAATAAACAAAATGTAACTAAATATAGGTAATTAGAGAAGAAGGAGGATGTTCAAGCACATGGTGCCCACAAAAGGATTTGGCTGAGATGAGCGAAATTGTGCTGCAAAGTTTTGTTTACGGCATATGAAAGTAGATGATGAGTTACACGACAAAAATTGTTTTTGAAAACAAATGTTGTTGACGTTCTATAGACAAAATAAGCAAAGACTACGTTCGAAACGCCGGGTATCATGAAAAGGGATGTTTACAAGTAGAACTAACATCTGCATGAATTTGAGTGGGCGTAATAATCGAGCGTTGGATATAGGATTTTTTTTAAATGTCAGTACGCTCGTCATTTTAGTTGAGCTGCGTCGTTTTCATATCGAATTTGACTTGACTTTCATGCGAAAGCTAAGCTGTCATTACATTTTCAAGTTTTCAGAATTGTTTTTGTGCGTAGAATTGAATGGCGTATAGTTACGATATTTCATTACTTTTCAAATTTTAGGATGGCAACTACTATAAGTTATGTAAATATGGGAAAAATTTATAGCACTGGTTAGTTAGAACAGTTTCTATTTGGTATAGAACATACCAAAATATGACGAGAAAAAACGTGTAAAACTGTTCGTTAAATTCGATTTAATACGAATTTCTTTGATGTTTTTTAAATGACTTAGCAGGAAAGTCTCGTAGAATTCAAATTTTTGTTTGAGACATGATGTGTGATTTTCTTGTGACTTGTTTACATATACAGTGTTATGGTATCTTTGAATATTCATGACAATTAATCAGGATAAAGGGGAATGACCTTTTTAAATTTATTTTGCAAAATGTTAGACTAGATGAGTTAAAAGGTAAGGTACAATGATATTCTATAAAAAAGGCAATTTGCTTCTTCGTGTTTTTTATCGTGCATCACCATCTAAACAGCAAAGAATAATTTGTGTGTGATCAATGAAATGAAGGAGGAAAATATTTAAAAAATTGCGAGCAGATTGAAATGACATGGGACATACCGATTTATGCTCTTTTTCCAACACTAACGGTAACAATATACACAGAATAGTGTTATGTCATTTGTTATGAAAAAAACTGTTGTAAGTTTGTGTGGAAACGATTTTTGATTTGGATAGTGATAACAAAATAATTGAAGTATCGAGTAGTAAAAATGTACGCATATATATTTCTCTTGGTTGTCGTAAAATTATTAATATATTGTGTAAACTATTGTTTAAAAAAATTATTATGCAATGAAACTCAAAATATACATATGTAGTAGTTTTGAAAAAGTTCCGAAAATCTGCACGTTTTACATTTAACATTTGTTTTGATTATGGAATAACAGGCAGATCTTTTGTAGTTGGTGCTATAATTGTTTTCAACAGCGTACGTAAACGAAACATGCATAAACTTAGAAAAAAATGGGTTTTACGACGTCAAGAAGTGATGATGTCAAGCATAAAAAACAAAGTTGGATTTAAACAAACTAACAAAAAAATATCATTGAAAATTTTCGAGTACATAATTTGTTGACATTTTCACCATGATGAATACACAAATTCCATAATCATTGATACCGAAACGTTTTAATTACGTGATAAACTCCGTGTCGTCGCTTAACTTGTATTACAGAATCCCAATTTACAATATTTTGATAGATTTTATGCAATACTAAATAATTATACAACCAAAATCATGTTGGCCAACTTGTGAAGCAGTAGTGTCTATTTTCAGAAATATGTTAAATGTAACTGTTTTTGTACAAATTTAACAAAATGATTGCAAAGTAATATTTTTTCTCAAGAAAAAAACGTAACCGGTTCTATATTTACAGCTGGAAAGTCACCAATTCGAAAACTCGAGTTTGTTTGATGAAGGAATAGGAAAAAAATATTAACACGTTACAGCCTTTAGTAATTAAAGCTAACTACAATATATCTAAAAAAATCATTTCATGATCAAACCTTATAAAAACTTTAGCTGTAGTTTCAAAATGTTTATGATAGGCTTCCTTTTATTTGCCAAACTTTGTGTGATAAATTTAACCTGTTGGAAAGGTTAAAGGAAATTTAATTAATGCAATGACGGCATACAAAACTAGATTCAGGTCATTGGCAGGGTTTCATACTGATCAATCAATAAGGCATGCATCAATAGCCTATCCATGATACAGCGTTTGAACTCGATTTTGAAGAGCAAAATATTCATATAGATTTGTTAAGCTAAAGCAATCCATTCAATTTTTTATCTATTTTTATAATACGCCATAAATACAAATAGTTATGTACTCACCGTGTTCCCAAAATAACCCATCCTGACAAAACGTTTTAGAGCCCGTGGCACTAAAAGATGATAAATCTAGTAAACATTGTCGTAACAAATTTTATTTTCACGGATGAAACTAGAGCTTACTGTAGTGTAAGAGGACAAGTTTTCCAGAATTGTTGTGCAAATTTTCAATCAATAAACAAATCCAGAATATATGAAATGAATACACATTTTCCTCATTTTTTCATCATTATCGTCTGACCATGTTATAAAGTTTAAGATGTCATGGGATAAATTTGGGAAAATGTTTGGTAAATTTCAGGTAACCTTGTTATGATGCTGTATGCCAACCTTCACATTTCAAATTTTCTTAGATTTTTTTCCCGTAGAAAGCAGAAAAGATATATGCAAGCTAGTATGCTATATGAGACCCTCCCGATTTCATAAAATATTAAATTTCGTCATGTTGTCTTATCAAAATGCATAAAACTTCAATTTGTATGATTTTTTTTAAATATTCATTTTTTATTGTAAATCAATCATCATGATGACAACTACGAAAATAACTGTAAGTTTATTTATTTAGGATATTTTAACTTTTTTTGAAATTTATAACGTTTGCTTTGTCAGTATCCAAAGCGTACAATAATTACTAAAAATATGCATATTTGTAAATACTCTTTACACAACACTTACAGCCATCTCAATTTCAGATATCATATCTACGTTCACCTGTTGTACATTTGATTGGATAGGGTCACATATTACTTTTATATTACATCTGTTAGGTTGATGATCCCCATTGTTTTGTTCATTAATACGATTGTTTATTTGTGCATAAACAGTATATTGTCTTCTTGAATGACTCGGCCAAATTCTCGCTAAACAGGGTATCCTTTTAAACAACTCTGTTTTAAACTTTTTATTGAAAAATGCATAAATGAAAGGATTGACACAAGAGTTGCTCATAGCCAACCAGTGAAAGAAGAACCAAAGAATGTTTATATATTCAAAGCTATTAATGGATGGGAATATTGCTTGGAGAAAGTTGTATGTTTGTAGTGGGAACCAGCAGAGAGCAAACATGAAAACGACTGTGAGAAGCATCTTGATTATCTAAGCATAAAATGTAGACATGTGTATTATAGCTACGTCAATTGCCAATCCATCAAAAATACGGACCGTGCATCAATTTTTTTACTAGAAATAATTTTTATTTCGCTTACCTTTTTCTTGTTTCGCAAAACTAGAGCATCTCGAACTTCCTCCTGGTTTCCTGGTGTGTTGGATCTCCAGAGTGTACGACCAATACGAAAGTAAGCTTTGGTTATGATGAATAGCGGAAGAAAATACTGAATTATCACAATGCCCTGGTTGTAGTATATTCGAAAGTAAATTGGCAAGTTGACGTTGGTGCAGAAATCTTTAGTCCTTCCGTTTTTCGTCACCTTGATCACACTGAAAAATTATAGACCCTATTTAAAATAATAACCCATACAGTGAAATTAAGCTGCAAATACAGGACAACAAATGTACCCACCTGAAGTCCAGTTCGGTTGGTAAAGCCAATAAGAAACTGAGAACCCAAATCGCCAGAATTGCCCGAAAAGCCATTTTCTTTGATGATTTTGCTTTGAAAGGATGCATCACGGCGCGATAGCGATCCAATGCGATTACGACTAGAGTAAGTATGCTAACTGTTACCGTAAGAACCTGATTCAAAACCAAAATATTGTTGTTAAGACAACATAAAAGATGTATTGTTAATAATTTATTGTAAGTTAAGTATATATTTTTGCTGGAACACACCTGGACAAATGGACAGACAGCGCAGAGGAAATTTGGTAGATTCCATTGTTGAAGCAAAGCCGCTTGAAATTGAAAGGGAATGGCGAAAACGGCAATAGTGATGTCAGCCAGTGCAAGATTTCCAATGAACAGGTTGGTGACAGTAAGCATCTTTTTGGAAGCCTATGAAATTATATAAGGAATTATAGTAATTTTTTAAAATAAGAAAATATCACAAAGCTAACAAAACATTTGTCTAAAATTTTGACTCACCAAAACCAAACGAAGCACCAACAGGTTACCAAGTATAGCAGTTATGCAAATTGCCCCATAAAACAAACTCAAAACTACAATAACCGCTGTAGTAACTTCATAGAGTGCTTGGCCCTCTTTGGTTAGATTTCCACCAGTGCTAATCTCAGACACGTTTCGAAACATTCCTGATAAACTTGCTGTTGTATTGACAAATTTGGGGTAATCAATACTAAAATTTTCACTTAAACTTTGGGAGAAGCTGATGTTTTCTAGATGCTCCATTTTTACACAGTTATCAATTCACAAATAAATTTACTTGAAAAAATTAGTTAAGAAGGACTAACACGTGGAACTGCCAAACGAGAACTGAGCGTATCGCTAGAGAAGCTGTATGATTTTAAGCTACCGTGCCAATTTATTTCCAAGTTTCTAAAAAGGGAGATGAAGGGAAAGTTACTGCAATGTTCAGTTTGTATTTATGCACAGAACAGGTAACTGACAAGAGGATATGAACGCGTCAAGAAAGAAATGTTGACTGGCAGAAAACTTCATGAAACATTGGGATAAATCTGAACATAAAATATACACATTATGTACCCAAGTATCTAGAGCAGCACAAGAGTAGCTTTCACCATCGATTTGTTCGGCGTACGACAAAATATAGCTTGGGAAACCTGGAATACATCCTTTAAAAGACCTAGTGCGTCTTAATGTGTTTATTTATACTTGAAATATGACATTTTCAGATTTCGTTAAATTTTTCTAAGTTTGACTGGAAATTATACACGTAAAAATGTTTATATTTGATATTTACAATCTTTCGCTGTAACAACATTACCCTGATAACAAAACGCAACAATATTTACCATATGGTGTACCACTACATCCCGAACATAACATCTTTGTTACAAATAAATTAAATTCATAATAAACTAGTTCTAGTTTATCAAAAATCTATTTTGGAATCACAGAATGTATTTGGTGTTATGACGTGCCTGACCTTTTTTGTACGCCAGCATTCAAAACTAACATTTTGTATTGCAAATATTTAATAAATATGAAAAACATTACTACAAAATTATTTTTTCTTGTATTCTTACATAACTTCAAGGCTATCTATGTCACGAAACGAAAATATATCTAACTAGACTTGTCATTAATGAAAAATTTAACACAATCAGGTAGAAAACGTAAATATCAAATTACACCACATAATAGGGACGTAAGAATTACGTGATCAAAAATACAGTAAATATAGTTCCAAATTTTCAATTCCATTGCTATCAGACGTCAATTTTGTGAGAATATTTATTTTGGCTACAAAACCCTGTTTAAAAGTACAAGTATCATATAATAAAAACCTTCTAGTTTTACATTTCATCAGAAAAAGGTTTTACTTAGAAAATGTGTTGTTTGAAATTTATAATTTGTCTAAGAATAGCATATTAGGACAACTGGAGATACCCCAAATAGCTATTTTTGTAATATTCCATTCTCAAATATTTCCATTTACGAAAGATTTCTACAAGGTCATATCATATAATTACATCATCCCCTGAAAAGGTATAAAAGAGTCACACCTAAAAAGCCCTTTGTTGAATACCCAACCTGGCGAAATATTTAGTAGAACTTGACTTCTAGATCAAATCATCCTATTAACAAAAAAATCCTCGAAAAAGCTATGATGATACTTTGCTCTACAGTATAAAAATGCGGAAATAGTAACAAACCTTAAGTTTACCTTTCCAACTCAGCTTTCTAAAAAATTCTCGTTTGAAAGGACTTCGAATTAGTTCTGAGGTAAAACTGTAAACCTCCTACCAAACTGTGACTGCAAATAATTCTAATAACTTCGAGACACACTTTATAAATACACGTAAGTGTCAATCTTACACCTGTGTATGGTTTTATAATAGGAATGCAAATACCAACGTAGCTTAAAATTTTGCTTATTTATCCTTCTCAAAGTAAAAGCACTGAGATCCATTTTATTTACGACAGTTTAGAGAAAACATTCATTATCATTCCAACTCAAACATCGTGATAATTAAACCAAATATGAAACAGCATTAAAAAATTCAAATTTACTCGGATATCATTCTTCTAAGTATCTTTATAACCCTAATTTCAAACACAATTTTCAAACTTCAAACCGTGAATAACACCAAACTTCAGGTTTACGTTTAAAAAATATTTTACTTCAAAAAAAAGTCTTTTTATGTAATCAAATAACAATTTCATCAAAGAGTAGTCTTGTATTACGAACTAATTTGTCAGCAACTCGAAATAGTATTTTTCAAAACAGCTAAACAATTTATATTAATTAGAAGCCTTGAAATAGGTTATTACCTCATATGACATTAAATATGCGCATGTTATATTTTTTGAAATCTAAAGGTCATTGTTCCAACCAAGCATCACCTTTTCTATTATTGTGATGACAATGTTTGCTTTAGTAAAACATCAAAGAACACAGTAATAAAGCTAGGTTAGGCATCACATTTAATCTGAACCTTTACAAAATATCATTTATTCGAGTATATGGAGTATATTGACTGCAACCTGATACCGAAAGAGAAATAGAGCTTGCGTAATTGTTGAACAAAAAAATATGAGACAATATTTCAAAACAATGTAGATAAAATGAAGGGTTTTTGGAATGTAGAAATGGAGTGTCATGTACTTGACATTTTATTGTATAGCTGTAATACGATATTATAGGAACGTAAGCATTTACGGTCAAGTTTTATCATTTTTTGAAATTTGGTAATTATTTTTCGACAAGCTCGAAAGAGGAACATGGCAAGTATTTGTATTTGACAAGTATACATTTTCCACGTAATATTTGTTGTTAGGCTACTGTGACGTCATATAACGTCAAGGTTAAACTTGGTTTATGTTTACCATAGGTGATGACTTAGGATGATATAGGTTTGCCATATAAATTACGTAGTTGCCTGGGAAAAGGAAAAGTCAGTTTTGAGCAATGAGAGGAGAGGAAATTGTGAATTGAGACGAGTGCAAGCTTTTTTTTATCACGTTAAAAAATAATCATATGCACAGATAAATAGTCAAAGCGAACTATGATTGCATGTATGCATTTTTTAATTAATTAAAAGTTCAACAAACCTTTCTATATTTCTCCTTAAGTTCATGTCTTACTCTTTTCTACATTTAAACCTTTCACATGGGCAGAAAAAGAGGACATTGTTTAAATACTCTTTTAATTAACAAAATAGAAAAATAGAAATAGAAGTGTCTTTTTGTGCCATTCATTTATATTCCTTTGTAAATAAGATTATTCACAACTTGATCAAGCTTTGAGAGTTTTTGCAAAAAAAAGTTAACACCAGATTCTGGTTGAACGAGGAAAAGAAACATGAACCATTGTTCTTGTTAGTTTGTTGATTGAAATTCTGCAGGTAATTTCTTAGAATTCCAGTCTTTATTCCTACGTTGTGCACAAAATTTGAAACCAATTTCAAGTGGCCTTTGAGAGAAAGCAACCTAAAACTCAGGTCATTGCCTTATTCCTAAAGTGGAACTAAATTTGCACGTGTGCATTGCCAGTTGAACATTTATCGTTACACGGGTTCGCCTTTTTAATTAGTAGGGATGATGCTTCTGATTTTTTAAACTTCAGCTTATATACCTTTATTATATGAATGATTAGTGATGTCAAAGCTACTATTGAAAGTTGAATATAAAGCAATATTACGTAAATTTATCTAATGAATAGTAAAGATAAAAAGTTACTGCTTGACAGACAACCAGTTGGGGAAAAGAAAACCACTTTTTAAAAATGTTGAATCCTCATTGCGATTTTGCCTTTCAATCTGCTTTCACCGGTACTTTCTCTAGCCATTGTAAGAGAAGCTCTTGTTTAAGTCTAACACCCTTTTATTACATTTTTTATAAAGGCTGATGTAACTATTTGCAATAATTAGACAAATATTTTTAGGTAATTATGTAACAGAGTACTTTTCTCTTGCACCAATTTTGCATTACAAGAAGCACAGAAAAATGGTCAGTCACCTACTTCCAAAATAAGTTCAATAAAAGGAGTGTTCGAAATATCTCCACAATTCCATTACCAAAGGACCTTATTCCATTTACAAGGGGTCTGGGCCATATGGCCGTCAGTTATGAGTCACATATCAATTGAAATCTCTCGTCGAGTACTAAAACTTTGTTTCAGGGCACAAATTCCTAACCCTTTGCACAAGACCAATTTTTGGGCCTTGAAGTTAGCAAAAAATGCATTGGATTTAAAGGGTATAAAATGATGCGTGCTATACTTTTCTTGATTCCTAGCCGACAATAACGACCCATACGACATTTGAGCCGCATTTGATTCTACTTATATACACAGTCACAACAAAGCATCATTTTTAAGCCACATAGACTTAGGGTACTATTAAGTGCATGGATAGCGGAGCTTAAGTCAGCTCGTAGATTTCATTGTATTTTCAGATATTGTGGCATTTAACTCATTTAGCAATATAAAAGACGCACTAAAGATATTACTGAATTTAATATAACTTAAAATAGGTATTGAAAAATGAATGCAGATAAATCAAACCCTAATTGCTAAATACTATTTCTAATTTTTGACACAGTGCGCATGTGTTATTTAATATTGCATGCAATGAACAAGTCAATTAGTTATGCATATTCTTTAGTAACAATTAAAATGTATCTCTGAATAATTTGTTTTTGAAAATCGTCACTTAAAGCCACAGTTGTTACAAGTAATATACATAAGCTTACGACAGTACGGTTTATGTTTGATTAGGTTGAAAATCCATCCCTGACACTAGTATTTCTGGATACTCTACAAAAAGTGTTTCCAAATATTCGTTATTTAGTGTATGCCTTTAAGTAAACTAGTTTTCGGGGTTTTGTAATTGGCCAAAAATTCTTGCTTTTATAGGTCGAAAAGTGTTCATTGCTACATTGTTTGCATTTTAAATGACAACTTTTACCTGGACACAAGAACTTTTATGAATTCCAGTTAATGCCACAATATCTGAAAATACAATGAAATCTACGAGCTGACTTAAGCTCCGCTATCCATGCACTTAATAGTACCC
>JAQFZG010005706.1:0-10011 GCA_034695465.1 Entomobrya nicoleti
GAGCTAAATACAGGAAAATAATAATATACTAATAAATGTAATAAAAAGGAATTATGCACGTAAATTATTACTGTGTAACGTGAAGGAAAAAAAAATTAAGACTGTATATCAAGATTACAAAGGCAAAGCTAACTTGAGTTTTTCTCGCCTTCCAAATCTAATGAAAATATTACAAGCATATAATATACTTAATGCTTAATACTTATCAAACTTGAAACCTTACCCATTTTGAAAAAAAAATTAGAGCACGAGCGAAATATTAGGTTAAGCTGTGGCTGTTTCCACAAATAATATGCAGTCAAAGTATCATATATCTCTTATTGGATTTATTAGTTGGATGGAAATAATAAAGATTAGGTGAAGTATATCTTCATTCAAAAGTGTATAAATTGTGATGCTCAGGTGGAACAAGCTGTCATAATATAGGGTAATTATGATTATGAGTAAGAAAAAATTGGAATATAAAAGTTATTATGACACTTTTGTGTATCGTACAATAAAATCATTTTTGGTCGATTGAAAATATGACTCTGGTTTATGTACACGATGTCTTTTGGTTTGGTAGGATTGTTACAACTCTTGACCCATCTTGATTTTATTATGCCTAATTTTTCAACAATTGAACGTGACGATCTCTTTTGTCGGACTACCGTTTTATCATTTTCACATATCTGCAATCATTTAACTTGCTACTAATTTCTTTTTCCTGGTCATTTTTTAAGGAAATAACGTGTCATTGGGTGACCTGTCCCGTGCCTGATTTAAGAAAAAATGTTACGCATCGGGCATGATATTGAAGCATCGTGTATTTGATGAGTGCATGTTAATTTTATATTAATTTTAGTATCGATTAATTACAGAATCGTGGATATCTTTTCGTTTCTGTAAAGTTAGTTCTACCCATTACTTAAAATCAGAATAGACTTTGGAACATTTCAACGGCAACGAATTCCTTCTTTTCACCGATTGTTGCTTTTAGTGTCAAAATATCTTGAAAAAATTATGTTATTTACACATAAATGCTAAAGAGAATAATTATTTCAGCAGTTATATCAATAGAATTTGAACTACTATATGAAATATTAGTATACTTAAATGTTTTGATCGAGATTCAGTTTGACTGACTGGTTAATATCTGCCTGTGCATCTTTTTGTCGAATTCGAAATTAGCTCAAATAAATGAACATTGGATGCGCACAGAGTGCATGTAAAATGCCTATATTATACAGCGCTGATGTACATGATCGGAAATTAGAAGAAGAAAAAAGTTATCTTTATATTTATAATCAGAAAAGATATACCCACAAACGCTCCGTATCTTGACTGTCGGCTATTGTGAGTAAACTCATCTTCCTTCAATCGCGGGGCACTTTGAGACAGCATATTATCTCGATTTGTTCTCAACGTATACATTAACTACGTTGAATGTGTCAAGTATGACTAACAATAGCAGTATTAATTTTAACAATAAAATTTGGTGAAAAGTCTATGAAAAAAATGAATGAAATACTAAAACATACTTTAATTGAAAATTGTGGTACAAATAAAAGAAGCAAAAAAATCTGCCGTCTTCATCATCACGAATACTTTTCTGCAACTGCATTGAGTCGTTGTACATTGCATATTTTCTTTCTTGTTTCTTTGAACCTATCCGAATTCGGCTCAAGTCGGGGAATCCGACATGAAGTGAGATTATGATGATTTAACTATGCTTGTTATTCTGCTTTCATTAAAACCCTAACATTTTTTACACTCATATTGCTCAAGATAAGCAAGCTCATCCATCTCTATTGCAGACACATGATGCTTGTTCCATTATCCTTATTTCATAATAATAACAACAGACGGAAAGAGACGCCCCAGCAAGTTTAAACATAGTTTAAGCAGAGATATTATCACACACTATATCAAATATCATGAGCATGGAATTTTGTTGCGGGTAAAAATGTTACTTACTTTACTTATTACATGTGTGTTTACGTTACATCACAAAACTAAGCAAGCATAAGTGTGCTAGACTTTTTTTTCCTCCGTTATTATTATCCAGTTAGTTCTTTCATATGAATGCTCTCTCGGTTATTGTTCCGTCGTCGGTTTTGTTGGGCATAATGGAGCATGATTTTGGTGCTGATCGAAAGTGTAAACGACTCATATGGGTTGATGATTGGCCTATGAGGGCTATCATTCGAGGGAAAGGACCGCCTTCCTTCTGGTTCCTTGTGCTTCCCACCTCTTCAGCGAGAGCACTTCTTTTACTCCACCATATCCACATCCACCACTTGTCTTTCCTCCTACACAGCAAAAACACATGAACACTAAACAAGTTGCGTAAGCATTGTAATATGCAACATTACATCATGCAATGCAGCCATATCTTCCATACAGCTTTTTTCCCTTCGTTCCATCATTTTCTAGCTTCCAGCAAAAGCAGAGCGAGAGCATCCTCTCTCTACATCAACATCCCTTTTACCCCACAAGCTCATCAACTATGTAATATACACACACCGACACCATGCTCGTGTTGTATTCATACACTGACGACGAGGATGATTCACAGATTTCAAATGAGATGATATGCCACACAATCTGACTCTCTCCTAAAAGATCCACATGCGATATACGTGTGAAAGCCAAACAAACAAATATAATAAGTAGCAGGGTAATCTATTTTGAATTCAAATCCCTTTCCGTTTGTTTCTTCACTTGATACCATGGTCCTTTTATTGTACAGATAAACCTGTGTAAAAAGGCCATTTTCCATACATCTAGTATAGTAAGTAGCATAGAAAAGTTTCGACTTTTAAGAAAAAGATGCATGATGAGATGAACCATACCATTTCTTATTGTTTAGTGCAGTAGTGCCACCAACTATTATCTCCTAAATGTATTGTACTTATAGAGAACCCCAAACAGTTTACGATGAAATCTTCACAATGTGGATATATGTTACTTGTATTGCATGTACTTTTCCCGATTTTATCCACTTAACTTTACATGGATGCTTATACTTGCGCGGTGACCAAAGTCGCTTTATTTTTATGAACTCATACTTGCTTCCTTCCATGTCGAGGTGTTGCAGTGTTCACTCAGCATCCATAAGTACATAGCACATGAGCCTTATTGATACTGATACCTTCAACAGTTCTCGTCCTCCCTTGACAAGGAAATCAGTTTATGAAACGCACTTAAGTCCTTTCATTTGCCACTTGCCCCAGCATTCTTGTTGATTCCAGCAACTGGTAAAGAGCCCTGCTTTTGCTCTCCCTTTCAAACAACTTGAATATAATCTTTTGATTTGACTTAACTTAAGTGTATTAACTTAACTTTGTAAGGGGTACACGAGAAACTTAGCTTGCTATTTAGTAATCATTTTGGCATAATATCATCCGCAGGACATTTCGTCGTGGGTGAGCCTAAAAGTCTACCCAAGGAACAAAAAGTGTTTGGTATTGTCAACATCGTCGTAAGTGGAGGGTCTCCGATTTTTATCTTAATAAGTGGTAAAACTAGTTGAACCCATCAACAGTCTGCCACACTCCGAGCTCCTGTAAACAACTCTCATAGTTGCCCTCAGTCAGTCTCCGGGTTTCAGATTAACTTTTCAGATTTTGTGTTGTCTACCGTGTGCATCATTATCACTTTGCGTCACTTTAGTGTTATCTCAACTTTGCGTTTGGATAAAAATATGAAAAAGTGACAAAAACTGAAATAGTTTACAATATACATTTTTTGTGAAAATAAAATACTTCAATTTTCCTGACTTGATTTCTTTTCGAAAAGAAACTCAATCTTAAGAAGATCTCAATCGTCTCAAATGAATTTGGTGTACAAAATGCAGCCTACAAGGCAACAAATTCTTGGTGGTGGAGCAAGTGATCCAACAAGTGAAATCAATGTAAATGCAATGTGTGCCAATGGATTGTTAAGAATCCAGGATATCTTGAGACCTCGTGATGCCATGATGGCAGCCGCAGCTGCCGCTGGACACCAGGCAGCAGCGGAATCTCTTGGACTTCATCAACATCCTGGATTGCATCCACATCATTTAAGCCAATTACATCACGGGCTTACCAGCTTTGGTGGAATGAAAGCTTCACCAATCTCACCACCAATTGGACCAGATCAAAGTCCACCTGCGACACCACCGATGCTTCATTCTCCGGATTCCCTTAAGGGATCTCCAGATCATCACCACCATCACAATCATCACCATTCAATGCAATCTGGCAACAGTACTAAAGGAGGAAGAGACAAGGATGATCTTAACAGTAGCAAGAAATTTTCTGATAAAGGTACGCAAACTTTTTTTCAATTTGTTTTAGAATAAAATGACATCCAAAAATTGTTGTAAAATGACTTTTCTGAGATTGATGTGATCCAATTAATTTTAAAGTCGAGAAACCCGCAATTACCTTGTAGTTAGCATGTCATCTTGTCACAATAATGCATACATTTCATAAACACATCTTCAAAAACATGTATCACCTTTTCATTTTTCTGAAGAATCGTTTAAGAGATTTTCAACGAAATAGTTTTATATTTTTCTTTTGTACATTTTTTGGCACATGCCCATTCGTATTGGAACAATACGTGCAAGTTGACTTTTAACATTTTAAAGGGTAAAGGGTACAAAAGTTGTAACTTTAAGTTCCATTTATACAAAGCATGTTGGTAGCACTTTAAAATGAACAGCTTTTGTCATTTCATGAATTTATGTCAATTTTCGTTTAAATAGGATTCATGATACCTAAAAGTACTTGAATGAAAAGTTATAGTTTAGAATGCCTTTAAACCTACAATAGATAGGAATATATCATATCTCTAATAACCGTCATAATAACCTGCTCAAAATCCTATTATTCTTCTACTTTTCCAAAGTGCATGTGTTTTTGTATGTGTTCAAAATAAACTTGTTAATGTTTTCCTTCATCACTGGTGAAATGTGTCTAAAGAGACATTGTTTACAAAGAAAAGAAAAAAAGGTAGGAAGGTGCGTTACAAGCCTTTTCACAAAAAAAAGAAGCTTACATGTAAACCTATCCGTCACGGTTTCTCGGATTTGTAAGCTCATCCCCTTTTTAAAGTCAAAGTAAACACTTTTAACCACTTTTATATAGAAACTTGTGTGAGGGTCCCTCTCTTTAATACATACAAGTTTTACATGCTTAAAGCCAACACATTTTTGCCAACAATCAAAGCCCAAGAATTTCCAACCCGTAAAGACTTTTGACCTTTTTTGAAGCAAAGTTTATTTGTTTGACTTCTGTTTAACTTGTCTGTTATGATACGTTTGATAAATTTTGAAAGGAATTCATGCATCGGTAAAATGTCCACATCTATTGTTTATTAGTGCAGAGAAGTCTTTCATGAAACTATTTTGGTTTGATACGTTGATATGAAAATGCTTTGTTTTCCCCAAGCCGCTTTTGGCTGGTGTTGTGGCGAAAGAGCAAACAATGTGGCATTATTACCAAGTTTTAATATGTATCTCTCTAGAGAAAAAAGTCATATAGAAGCCCACCCACATTCTACATTTACAAATCGCCAATTCCTTTTTCATCAAGCTTCCATTTTAACTATGGACAATATTGTCAGTGATGAATGTCCATTATCTAGCATCACCGCTTTTAATTTGAAGATTTTCCTATTATTTTATACATGACATTCCTTAAATAACCCCAAGAGCATTTTATATAGCTACTGCACATTAAGTACAATTAACCAAACTCGGTTTGATTTCATTGTTCAGCACGCGTAAATTCAAAGGCTCTATGATCCAATTTTGGTCAAGCGGTTGTTGTAATTGTTTCTCTTGGGATTTCGTGGTTTATTGTGTTAAGCTCTTGATGTGGGAGTAAGAGAACATTTCACAACTAGCCACAATATATGTACATCTGGCTTTCAGAGGTGTTATAGTAGAGAATTGGATTTACGGGAACAAAAGCTAAATATAGTTTTGGTTCGTGGTACTTTAATATGTTTATCCATAATGGGATTTCACATTACACCAATTAGGGTCTTGTAATAACGAATTATGTTGTAAATTGTAAAGTGTTTGCCATAAATTGTGGTACGAGCATACATACTTTTGTCCTAAACTACATATTATTTCAAACAATGTATGACATACACTTTTATAAATGCTCTAATTCAATCCAACAGTTTTAAAAAGATTTTACAAACCAAATTGTTATAAAATCTTTATTTATCTGTTACATCTGCTTAAATGTAAGAGTCATTTTATACACAATATCAAATTTATAGCAAGTTGGTGAACTTTATTTTCTAAAAGTATTTTCTCTTTTATTTACAGATGCCGACGCTAAAGCCAATGCTGAAAGTATCCGCCGTTACCGTACTGCATTTACCAGGGAGCAGTTGGGTCGTTTGGAGAAAGAATTCTTCAAAGAAAATTACGTTTCAAGACCAAGACGCTGTGAGCTTGCTGCTCAACTCAATTTGCCAGAATCAACAATAAAGGTACATACATACTTATACGCAAGCTCAAAATGCCCCAATTCATGTCTCCTTCTTCTTTATTCCTCCTATCATCAAACTCTTTTCTCTCTTCCTTTCTTCATCATCACATCACACTCTAATCGTACACATTAAATATTTAAACCGTATTCATTCACTCATCATGATGAGATTAGATTCACAAATTTCATCAAGCCAAACGCATTATCACATAATGATGGAATGAATACATAGCAAAAGTTGGGAAGGAGGGAAAGTGCTAGTAGAATGCACACTATCAGCATGATCATCATCACATCATCAAGAAAACATTCCTGCATGTACCATCTAAAAGCTTACTATAAAGTGTTATATGCAGTGAAAACGTGTAAACTATTTAACAAGATTTTCTCAACTTTTTCTTGCCCAAAGAAATGTACATATATAGTTTTCTATCATCATTAGCGCATTGCTGTGACTTTTCAAGGAACCAAATAGAGAGATGGTGGTGGTGGGTATGTATGTGTTTTATATAATCTTTGCACACACTCTAATAATCACAGATTATAACACAGATAATCGTGCTCGCTAAAGAAAGGATAATCACGGTGGATATTAAAAGTGAGCATAAGTTGTAAATGCACAGAAGTAGGAGAAGAAGACGAAGAGATTTTTACATTGACCATTTACTTAGCACCACCACCACCTCATCACATCATCACCAAGTGGAAATAGATGTGATGATGTTATGTTAGAAATCGGATTTACAACTTTTGCCGTAAAACAGTAGTTTGACTTTAGTACATGCTTTCGCACTTACTTTTTAAATACAATGTGAGTGTACAAAAACCCGCGTTGTTTGGACACACAGGCTTTTAATTAGCATTCTTGCATTATCATCCCAAAGCCCCCAAGTCTGGTTAACTTGTAAAAAATTATCAAGGCTCTTATAAAGTTGCCTTACTGCGTATAATCTTAATCAGTATCAGTTTAATACATTGTATGATAATCAGCTTGTGTATGGGCCTCCACACAATCACCATAAAACTTGTACTACATACACGAAGCAAAGGCATATCATCGGACGGAACCTTTTCAGATTTTTGTATATAAAGTCATATACCAATTCCTTGGAAAGCTCAAGAGCGTAAAGTGGTGTTAAAAGCTGATCGTAAAATACATATTTTCTTGTACAAAAGTCAATCATGAATCTTTACTGCACCCTAATAATCATAATAAGACATGATTCCTTTCAAAAGGCCAAAGTAATATTATGACTTATGTGCATTGTTGAGTGAGCAGCAAGAAAAAATCGTAAGCTCCTTTATGTGTACTCCATGAGCTGACTTTTCCAATAAACTAGTACATTGTTAGAATGCATATTATTCAATTTTACTCGCTTGAATGAAAAAAGGTTAAGTTTTCATTCCTCAGGGTAATATTTTTGTTTGACTTTTACCTCACTACTACTTGAACAATAGTATACCTTATGCAGCAGGCAGACCTCTGTTCTGTGTGTATACAAAAGTTAAACTTCCATGAAAAGTGTATGAAGTAAATAAAAAAAGATAAAAGAATCCAGAGAACGGAGGGAGAAAATGTATATCGTTTTAACAAAGTTATCATGTTTCTGTTCATAAAAGTTATGCTTGGTAGCTACTACCGTTTTTTCCGCTTGACTGAGGAGGGTAAGCAAAGTAGGAGCAATCTTCACACCTTATCATCGCTCGATAATTGAGATGCTAAAATCTCTTAGGAATTTTTATCAGAGGAACTGGCGTCGCTTCACTAACATAAAAGTGTAATGCTTTAAAAATATGAGATTGAGTTTTCAGTATTATTATTATTATCAGGGGAGAATCGCGTAATGGGGAGTACAAGGAAGTTTTTGAAATCTGTACTTGTAAACTTAGAGAAAAAAGGGGTGAAAAGACGTTAAAATTTAATTAGCAACCATGCTTTATTGTACTTTTGTTAAAAGATATTCGTTCGTGTAAACGTAATGATAACATTGTTGCATCATTCTACGAGCATTATATGTTTCAGAGAAGTATAGTTACGCTCTGCTTCCAAAAAGGATGGCAAAAAAGAAAATGCCTTTTTTTATATTGCCCCTGTACTTTATCCCTATGCAAGTGTGCATGATGTGATGACTGATTTCTTTTTTTACCATGCGTTGTTTGATTATGTGCAATCTCTTTTTCTGATTGACTGGAGAACTTTTTGTTTCTTATTTTATTTCCCCTTAAATTTAATGCCGTTTTTTGTTTGCGAAACCATACTTAATTTCCTTTCTTTTAAAATTATCAGGTTTGGTTCCAAAACAGACGTATGAAGGACAAGCGTCAGAGACTTGCCTTGGCCTGGCCATATGCTGATCCAGCTCTTGCTGCGTACATTCTTCATGCCGCCGCAGCATCAGCTAATTATCCATATGCACCCGCTGCTGCAGCGTCCTTGTATCAAGCTGCTTATTATCCACATCCTGCAGCAGCAGCGGCTGCTGCTGCCGCCGCTGCCAACATGCCTTCTTCTGGATCACCTCCAGGAAGGCCATTCCAATCAAGTCAATCAGCGGGAGGAGCACAATCAGGACAACAATCTGGAGTTCCCACACAGCCTCCACAGCATCAGTCACCAGCTCCTGGTCCTATGCGTGGTTTTCACTCACCATCTCACTTCTCCCCAATCGCTGCAGCAGCAGCAGCTGCTGCGGCTGCTGGTGGAGTTCCTACGAGAACACAAAACTTTCCATTTCCTTACTTAGGAAGATCTCCAAACCTCAACTTGTCTGACCATGCTGCCAATGCTCCAGGTGGTAGTCCCTTAGGGCATATGGGAGTTGCCGCTGGATTACTTGACGATTTGAATAATTCCGTCGGGGGAGCAAATGGTTCAAGATTATCTGTTCCCATTCCAATGTCATCTACTTCACCAACCTCCAGCTCCTCTAATACTAGTGATAACTGCCATAACTGCATTTCTGTTGATGGTCACTCACCTAATGGACTCCATTCACCTGGATTCCATCACCACTTTCACCATCACTTGAATAGCTCTTTGAATAGCAATGGGAGCGTCAAGAGCGCTTCTCCTTCACCAGTTAGCTCATCAAGTCCTATCGCTAGTAACACTATGAACACACCTCCTACTTTGTTTCAGCCGTACAAGGAAAGTGGTAAAGCGTAATCAACTAAAGCATGAATAGTTAGTCTTATGAAAGAGTTAACGCAGCTTAACAATTGAATTTAAAGTTCTGCTTGACGAATTCGTTTGGGCAAGAATATTTAGAACTCAGTCATTTTATGTAGGTGTAATATTATATTATATTAAGTCTTAAGAAGTTCCATGCATTGTATCTCAAAGTACAGTATTGTTAACATGTTAAGGTACATTACATATATATATCATGCTATTTTGGTTTTACATGTAAATAGTTTTTGTCGTTTTCTAGCTCAAATTTTACAGAAAACACCATTTCCTTCCAGTAATTATTCAAGTTTAAGTCTTAAAATCATTAGTGCAATTTAGTGTGTAGTGTATATTTCAAAGCAT
>JAQFZG010005707.1:0-10011 GCA_034695465.1 Entomobrya nicoleti
TAGCATAGCAAGAAGCTATTAAAGCTAACTTCAGACAGAATTTACCGTGCAAAATGAAATGTTTGAGTAGAATAACACGTGCATAAAATGAAAGTTTGAAACCATTGTTCTTGAAACTGGTACGCAACAACGCTACCTGTTATGAATTTTATGGATGTTCAAATTTTAATTGAGTTTATGCTTCCGTTGAGCTGTAAATTTCTTGCGTTCACTTTTCATGAGTGTGAGTGACTAGTTGACATGACGAACACTCTTTGTTTTTATTAAACTTTTTTTACTTCTAGCAACTAACATAAATAGAAAAATGTATTGAAGCTATACACTCAACTTGGTTAGTTCGCTTGTTAGATGTGAGCAGTTAGTGGGCACTGCGCCCCACAAAAGCAAAACTACACAAGCTTTTTCACTTCCACAATGAAAATAGGATTTCATGTAGAATATCCTCACTAGGCAGAATAAAACATGGAATGTGCATTTGTTTTGTAGGCATAAATATTATGGAGGAGGTACAAGGTCATTGTAGTGGCTAAACTGTTTCCATAATAATTTATGGAAGCAACGAAAGTATGCATTACTTGAATTCCAATCCAATCCAAGTGTATTCATTACATGCTGGAATGTAAGTGCAGCTCCAGCTAAATATAAATTGCGTGAGGATTCGTTTACAAATCCAGCGCTTTCCTTCGACGCATTTTCGATCATTTATGTATACATAAATACGTGATAAAAATCAGCGTTCGCTCATACCTGTAGACCTATATTTACAAGTTTACTACTATTAGTTATAGTTAAACTCGAAGAAAAGCATATTGCTACTTGCTACTCATATGCCACTACTTGGTAAGGAATAAAAAGGAATGCAAATTGACTCGTTTTGATATAACCGACCTAACTTATCTAAATCTCCCACTACTCTGTCGAACTATACCCTTCAAAAAACAGCCAAAACTACTAAAATTAAGGATGGTGCAAGCAAGTGCTTGGATTAAGTATGAGTTGTTGTGCCTGAGGTGCCCGAATACTAAAGAATATTTCTAGTAGGTTATATCAATGACGAAGTAATGGACGATGAACGGTCAGCGCAACATGCCAACAATATGATCTATTTGAAAACTTATAAAAAATGGTAGATTTTTTTGTGAATCTTGATTTAGCTAATGCTTGAATATGACCCTTAACCTTAAGATGTAAGACTATTCATATTCATTATTCAGAAATCGTGAAGAAAAATCTTGATATATTGGATGCAAACACAAAATTATGTAAAATGTAATATTTCATATTTTAGGCCAGGTACATACATTGGATGGCATGCATATGCATTGATTGCAATTGCTATTATTTCCTTTGCCAATTTCGTGTTTGTCAGACTGTTATATATTTTTGCTTATAGTACAGATAAAGACAACTAAAAATAATAATTATGTGCTTGTAATGGGTGAACATTGAAGAGAAAATGAGATTTTCGTGCATTTAATTTGTGGATATATACATGCATAAAAGCATAAAAAATGTAATAAAAAGTTCTTAAAAGTATGTCAAGCTTACCTTTGGATTTTTAAATTTTCCACGACAAATGGAACAACTGAGGGGATGTCTGCTAATATCCGCTGTGGCTCCGGGCAGTGGCAGCGACACTGGTCCGGAGGACGATGATGACGTGTCCTTGGCCACCAAGCAATTGTTATTAGAGGAGGAAATAATGTTCACACTCGGGCTCAAACTGTATAATGACCCATGACAGGGTCCGATGTCACCCAGCGACATCCTGCCAACCCGTCGACGACCATTCACGCCTCCCGGTGGCTCTGAAGCTTTACGCGAGATTTGCTGAAAATTGTAAATACATAATCTATAGATTAGATCAACTAATTATGCCAAACCCATTATCATTATTATCAATGTAAAATATTGTCCAAACCCAAATCATAAATCAATTTATCTAATAGTTTACTAATTTGCTTCTCATCAATGCTTTTCAAGCCCAACACGTTTCTACTTATATGGGATAGAAGTTCATAAAACAAAAAGTAAGAACAATATATCTAATCTAACAATTACAAAGACATTGCAAAATTAGGAAGCATTACATTTTCAAGATGATGTCAATTTACATAAAGCAACAAAGTTCTAAATTCTAAATTTGGTCATAAAATGAGTATTACATTGTTAATATCTTTACAGTTTAGTTTTTTTCTATATACATTATCTTATCTTAGCGTGTCATCAACTCAAATATTTACTACATGGTAAAAAAAAATCCAGAAAATCAAACAAATTGTGGTTAATAGTCAATTAATATTTGTTATCGGTAGTCTACTTCATAATCTCAATAATCACTCGCTTGCACGCACCGCAGAGTACGTTCATAAAATACGCGTGAATGGGAATCCTTTTAAGTATATTACATATCTACGCATTCCATTCTGTTCCATATTTGGGCATAATGGGTGGATAGTTGACGAGCAAACGCTTGTCGTGAAACTCGTATCATCATCAGCATCATGCTCACTTGACTTTTTAATGACAACAATAAGTGATGAGCAATCATGAAGAGTACTTTTAACTCATCACAATATTGTTATTTTGTATGAACTTAACAACAGCCATACATACTATTCAAGTTCAAGATCACTTCCTTGTTTCAGCAGCAGCAGCATTACAATTTTTTAAATACTGCAACAAAAAAGCGTTCTGAAGATCATTTTCTCACAAAAAAAAATTAATCAATTGTTCAGCCGAAAAATTATGACAAATTTCGGATCTTTCTTGATTGATCACCTTTTTATATTTTAAGAAGCCTATAAAGTACCTACAAATGCATTTCATTTTGTACTTTCCACTTTACTCAAACTAATTTCACTTTGCAGCGCTGCTTGGGCTTGATAGAAAATTATACCCATCCCCATTTTACCATTTTCAGAAAACTGGAATCCACCACATGCTAGGCTGGCATGCTAAATAAGGTAATATCATAATCATTTAAGTAATCAAGTAGCACTAAAGTGCACTGACAAGAACAAGTCTAGTGGCGGACGGCAGTTGTCCACTCGACTAAAGAACAATTTTTGCGACAAATAATCAAAAGGCAATAACCCACGCATTTTCAGCAAACAACCACTAAAATCAAAGGTTTCAAGCTGTTTGTCAGTTTACAAACGCCTTGTTTATAGCCTGCAGCTAATTTGTCTCCTCCTAAATATTAATAGTGTGCTATAAAAGAACACCTACACAAAGTTGATGCGTGGTAAGTAAGGTAAGATGCTTTTTGGAAGCCATATTTGATAAAAGTGTTACCATTACAGCTTTATAGAAAACGCTACGCTACAAACACATTACACATTTTTACTTGCAGACAATCTTGAAAATCAAATATGGAAGTAGTAAAATCATTACCCTCTCGAAGTACACTGCCAGCATCATCTTGATCGATAAGCTTGCACTTGAATTTGCTTGTATCCAGAGAAACTTGATTTTCCCGGTGTTTTTTTTTTCAAATAACGATTATGAATCTTCAACAAAAGTAAAAATCCCACAAATGATGTCGTTTTTAATCCTAACTCTTTCTTCACAATTTCACTTCGCAATTATGTTTTTTCCAGAGCTACAAAAACTACTGAAATTAGATTTTCAGAAAAAATAAAATCTCCCGGAAAAAATAAGATCACGATAGCTTTTTTTATTAGGCAATATTGAGCAAGTTTCAGTTTCCGTCTTAATTTTGTATTTTGATTAAACTACAAAATTATGTGCAAGAATGCTATGCAAAAGTGAATATTCCGACAGCTTGACTGGACTGATGATGGAGGCACCTACCTCCTCTTCACTGACTACTAACTACTACACAGCAAAATGACGCAAGTCGACTGGAAATTCAAAAACTACTAAACTTGACTACTGCCACCTCAACTACCAACTGTGACTGTGTGTGAGCAGCTCATCATAAAAATTAAGTCTTTTAACGTGCATACTTCTTGACAGGCATGAGCTTTTAATTTTTTATACCCATTCAAAACAACAAATCATTGTAGTAGTCTCTTTTTTTACTTTTTCCAATAGAAATAAAAAAATCTTAGCTTAACTAATGCTGCTGTTCTCTGTAGTTGGACAAGTGTTTACATGAAAAGGGGTAAATAAAGTGGCGATGATGATGATTATCATCAATGCTCATCCAACCAAACAGAATAATATCTTGTCTATAACAATCTAACTTTTTTAGCTACTATCCTCTCCGATTAAATAATGTAAAGACGCAAAAATGGATGTTGAACGTAGTATAATAAATAATATTTATTTGTCCATGCAATCACTGCGGCGTGTTGGTGATATAAAAATAATCTGAGCATCTGCATGCATCGATTCACCAGAGACTCACATCAGAACCACCTGTCCTCCTCTACCTCTCATAAATATCGTAGTCATTTATACATTCAATTCAATATAACAATATTATATCATTTTATTTTTATTATTATTATGTTGTGCATGCCAAATCCTATCAAAGCAACAAAGAAATTTTTATCTCAAGAGAGAGAGAATAAGAATAGTCAATATATCAGTATCAGTAGTCGTCGTAGTTTAAGTCGCATGCAAAATGCTATGATAGCAGTTGTAAAAATGGCATAAACTGCTTGTCAACGTTTGTTCGATTTGATATGCCTCAAGGTTCCAATATTACAACAAACTGGAATAAAAAAAAGCCACTCGACAAGTCCAATAGTGTGTGCTTCACTTCACTTTGTTCACTTGCACTTTTTGTTCATTTATCATCATGTATATTTATGTCTTCATATATTTACATGTACAACTACTGTACATACTATGCCCCTCCATGAAATGCAATAAGAAGAAACGATAGTTTGAAAATTAATTAAACCCGAAAGATTTTTGCAGTAGTACTCCACTCCACCAAGTCAAGTACAAGTTATCATAAAAACAGACATCAATCGTTCCGAATGTCACCTTAATAGCTGTTCACTTTTTGATGCACACATCATGTCTTTTCATGAAATTATGTTGAAGTAGTAGCAGCACTTTTAGTTACTTTATCAAGCCAAGATCATACTTTTTTTTGAACTGACAAGAGGAACTCACACAGAGATTACATAAAGATGATGGAACTATACTGTGCTCAAGCACCAATTGTGAGTTGCAATTTTTATGATTCCTCTTTATTAACAATTTTTATAGGAAATAAATCACGTCACACAGTTGGAAGTCTGGTCTAATATGAACAAAACTTGTAAAATATTCTTGTTAAGTTATATCAAAAATCAGGATCAGGATTATCTTCAGGTACTCAAATAACACACACACGGTAATAAATTAGGTACTCGAGTAAGTAATTGGCTGTAGAGTTGTTCTTTACTGAATTTTGCCCTGTTATGCTCTGCTCTGCTCGCATTAGTTATTAAACGTCACATTTGAAAAATGTGCTTTTACGATTTTAAAAACAACTTATACTACTAGGGTTATAACAAGAGGAAAAAAAACTTTGGAAATTTCTATCTGATTTTATTGATGGTACTAATGACCACAAAAAAAAGTTGGAAAAGCTTTTAAAAAGCCTAAGGCAGGTTTGTAGTCTCAACTTGCTCACGGCCCAGTCGAAAATGTTTTTTTAAGTGTGAAGAGTGCAAAAATGCAGAGGAAAGAAGATAGCTTCCAGAAAAAATGTTACGAACACCAGTGGCAGCAGTGGAGAAGATAGAATTGAAGGTAAAAAATTACGTGAAAGAATGCCGGACGACATACTAAAATGGATAGCTGGTTTGTTGTTAGTGTAGCAGTGGCTGTTGTAATAATAAATGCTACTCGGAAGGACATGAACTACAAAAGCCACAAAATAGTTACTTCACTGCTGACTACTGTGCTCCTGTTGGGAAAGTAGTTAACGATATTCGACATAATAATACCCTGACGGTTTTGGAAATGGGGGCAACTTCAGTTCATGGCTACACCACCACCACCGCCGCCACACCGACAAGCTTGAAACTTGCTTAAATGCACGCTTGAGGAACACACTCAAAACACGGAATGGCATTTGGAATGGGTAGTTTTATTTTTTATTTCTCTGAGTGTGTGTATATAAACTTATTGAACAGAACAGAGCACATGTAATAACAACGAAGGTTTTTAAAAAGAAACGTTCAGTTGAGGAAGGGACAACAAATCGATGACAGCATTTGCATTCTCTCTGGAAAGTGTGTCTCCATTCTTCTTACTCAAGTTTAGACTGTAGTATGATGCATGGCTAATCGAACTCAAACTACCAAATAGTTCTGAAATAATAATGGCAGTGCAGTCAATGTTTTTAGGTCATTAGTTCACACAGTATTTTCCTTATGACAACGCATTGATACCGATGATATACTGGCCTTGGATACAAGCAAAACCAATAAATCAACCAGAGAGTAAGGGAAAAACAGAAATAATTACGATGTAGGGCATTAACGTAGGATTCAGTACTGATTTTACGTATTCGTAGTCATTGTTACTGATTTTTATGGGATGTGGGGATGTATCATCATTAGACAATTAATGTGATTAATTATACTGTTTTCACCTGAGCAGGTTTATAGTGCCCATTTTTTTCCATTGTTATTAATAAACTGACTGACTAAACTTTTACAAATAAAATGGATAGAATGACCCTTGATGTGGGATGCAATGAGGATCATTTTTTGAATACGATTATTTTAGCTAACAATAATAATAAAATAACCCATGGGACTGGACCATATTCATTAGTTTTTGCTTAATTTCCTTGCGTTTTAGGTTCTAGTCAAATGGGGATGAGAAAAATGTATGGAGAAACAAATCCTTTTATACGAAATACTTTTAAACGTGTAAAAAAGTTACTATCTATCAATTTTTTTCATGGATTTCATGCATCACACTCATTGGTATTTTACCGCGATTGTAAATATCATCACATTATCAACAGCACGATTTATCTTGTCAAGTGTTGTGACGTCTTTAAAGAATATATTGTTCAAATAGCACATGTAAATCAAACGTTTGAAAACAAAGAAAAAATTGTCGTCATAAGTTAATACGTATACAGTACTTACAACGATAGAATACTTTTTCATATATAATTGAGATGTTCTTCTCACGAAGATTTTACTGAAACGAATGTAGCATGACAGGTAATGTCAAAGTATGACTAAAGATACTTGAACTTGTAACAATGGAAGTTGTATGTCACAGGTAATATTATTTCTATTCTATTATTACTACCAAAAAATATCAGTACGACGTGTTCTTTCCACTTTCAAGTAAGTCATGTCCATGCCGGCAAAACATAGCATGGGAAAATATAAATTTATTCACATTTATCATGTGCTGAGCAGGGCCGCAAACAATAAAAAATACAAATTTGCTTGTAATGATACCGCAAAAAGCAATATTAAGGATAGACCAACAAATCATTATAATTTGTAATCATTTTCATTTTTCTACGCACACCAGACCCCTTTTTTCTCTGGATATCGACAGGTCAAAAGTGACAAGGGCAAACAAAAAACGATATGTACATATTTCTATTTCTTAATTGACTACGCCTTTAACTTAAAACCCTACACACATGTGCTACTCTCTCTCTCTCCAGTAGATTAGCATTTAAAATTGAGTTACAGAATAAGAAAATACCACCTGTGCGTTATTCTAACGAGGTGCTCATGATTGTAATTATATAACATTAAAAGATATCATTGTTTTTATCGGTACCCAAAAGGAACAATAAATTAATCATCCTTCGGCTCCCCTTCCTCAAATGTGCGCAAAATACTTATTGTTTTTGCAATGAGTCTGGTTGTCTGTTGTTATGGAACTTTGTAACATTTATCTGATTCATATCAAATCAAACAAGCTATTGTACTCATGACTTACATCCATACGTCCAATAACAGCAACAAAAAATACTTAAGCTTATTCATCCAATCATCCAAACAAAAAACGATGACAAGAGTGACAAGTGGCTGAATGAGTTTTAGCTTTTACCTGTCTTCCATTTTACAAAATGGTCACTTATATTGGCATTGATATGCAAGCAGGCTAAACATAAAAAAAATAGTAATAACAAGCGATGTATGTTGTACTCTCAAGATTTTACAGACGTCTGGGTGACGGGCACAAGTTTAAATGGTATGCATGCAAACTAATCAAAAGGAATTTTTATTCATTTCGCGCAATCATGCCTACAAATGAGTTTTCTACTGAGGCTGTGTGTGGTGAGAGACAAGCCAGCAGCGTAGCCCAGCGGTCGGATTTTTGTCCTTTGCCTGGGAACTGAATGACGGGATAAAATTTGTTTGTATTCATGTAATAGGTAAGGTGTAACATTATGTATCTTGTGACCGAGTCATCTACCACGCATAATGATGATATCAACAATAACAGCAGCAATAAGAAATTGCCTAATAATGTATTCATAACACATTTCTCTTCAAATACAATCCGATTTCAACTGCAATACAATTTAACTATCATCATCGTACATTCTTAGGTTTCGAAGATAATACTTTTTTCATAAAAAAATAACCACATAGAAAAAATAACAACCATAGTTAATCGTATTTACTATTCTTTCTAAGCAGTCAAATTATATTGTGCATTGCTTCTATATCATGATTATAAATATTATAAATGATGAAATTCCTCTGATCCTCCGTGAGTTGCGTGCAAGGTCGTGGGTAAAAAGGAAAAAGTATCACAACAATTGCCATGATTACATACATAATGTATTTTACTAGCCATTAATTTTCAGCTTAGCGTAAATATCACTTATGTGACTTATCCAGAAGCTATGAAAATAATGGTAGAAAAAAATGCCCATAGAATTATTGTAATGCATATTATTGAGAAACTACATACTTAAAATCTTCAAGTACAAGAAAACCGCTGACACATCGCATCGTCATTTCATTGCTTAGGAGTCTCAATAAGCGAAAATCTGTGTACAACGTTCAGCGTCTTTTCTCACCACTTCTGCGAAGGCTATTTTGTGAAATCATGCAGTTATGCGTTTACTCAATCGGAAATTTGTATATTCCATACATATACTAACTTAATTAAATGTGGTAAACTAAAAGTAAAATACGAGGGCATACGTTATAACTTTCTGCTAATAAAGTTGAAATGAAAAAAGAAAGAAATGGGGAGTTTTTATATCTTAATGACAATTTTTGCTTTAACGTGTTGAATTTCTAAAAGATTTTAAAGTCATTTTAATTTCAAAGTGCGACGTGCATTGTTAATGCTATGCATGCACACATTTTGACATTTCGAAATTTAAAATACACACACTTACCTAAAAGCCACTTATGTGTGCAAATCCTTGACTTAAGAGTCAAGATTTGATATATCAGTTTTGTCGGTTAGAAAACCGCATTTTCATTTTTAATAATGAGCTTTTAAATTGAGCAGCTCTTTACACCTTTTTGAGACTTGAGTCAACACTTAAACTAACCTTTTGTTAGTCTAATTTGTTAGTTAGTCTTATTTGTTAAAGTTATACTTATTTGTTTTAAAATATCAACAACAATATTGTGCACGGTTAAAAATGCAATTGGAAAACAATTTGGTAGCACCTCAATATGTTTTTGTTACGTATGTAAATAACGCAATGTGCTAAGTACACATGAATAGACCATATAAGACCAGGATTAGTGTTTAAAAAAATAATTCGCACAAAAAAAGCAGACAGCAGGAGATTGATTGCTTACGTAAAGAAATGGATTTAATGAAGTGCAACAACATGATCAACGTGAGTACTCTATCTGATTGACACTGATATCATCGATGACCATTTTTGGACAAAATTATTAAAATGGTATTGAAATGAAGAAAGATGTTTGCTTTCGTCTGCTTACGTGCGTGCGTACTCTGGACTGGAAGAAGGAGATAATTACAATAAAACATATGCATTACTGCTCAAAGTAATGAAAGCATTGTTTTCCATGATGAAAAGTGATCGATCAACATTAATATAATCTTATAAAATCTACA
>JAQFZG010005708.1:0-10011 GCA_034695465.1 Entomobrya nicoleti
AAATCCCTTTTTGATCCTTTGGAAAAGTTTGAAGCTTAGAAATTATAAAGCGTAGGATGTAAATATTTACCTACGCCTTTAGGTTAGTACTATGTAAACACATGCAGGTGTCCAATTTCATCAACACTCTAAAAGTGTGTTATTTTTTCTGTTGAAGTTTCCAAGAACACAGTTCAACCCAATTCCAAAAAAACAAATTACGCAACATACTGAAAACCCTAACATATGCTTTCCAGTTTCCCACACATAAATCGATGAATGTACAATAAACCACAAATACATAGAACAAAAAAAATACATTTTTCGCCTACATTGCCTCTTTTGTTTACATATTCATGTAAAGGGCAACTAGCTTTGACTGGATGCCGAAGAGAATTATAAGAGGTTGAATTTGGTGTATTCCTAATGTTTTAAATTTCTTCCTCCTATTTTTATCTACTTATAATTGGTTTACTTCTCTAACGAAATATTACAATGAAGCATACATGATAACATCTGTGTAAACCAATTGTTTCAAGTTTCGAATACACTATTGGGAAACTGTGAAATGTTTCACAATGACTGTATTACAAATTATTTATAAACAATTAATAAATAAAAACAAAAAGAAAATAATCTATTCCAATGGGGTTTCAATATAAATGTTCGTTTGGGTAAAAATATGTAACATCTAAATTTTTGCAATATCCCTAAATATCTAATGATTTTTACATTTTAAAATCCATATTTTGGTTAGACCACAACCAGGACAAGATTTGTGGTTTAGTTAACTAAGAAAATTATATCTACAGAAACGTTGTTTATTAATATACAGTTATTTCTAAGCAGTGTCATTGGTATTTCCAATTTTCATAAACTACACATATTAGATATGTAGTCCGGGCATAGCATCGTCAGTATCAAAACAATATTGGATTCTTAAAACTACCACTATCATTATTGCGCCAAAATGCCAAATAACCAATAAAAAAATGTTTTGTAAAAAATAAAGCAAAAACTACAACGTAATTATATTTCACCCAGAAATAGACGACGTTCTATTTGCTTTATCCTAACAATTTTGTAGTAAAATTGTACATATCAGTTGCAGTGACCCCAAAAGCTTTCTCAGTACCTTCCTAAACAAATGTGTCTCTGTACTTAAATTATTCCATTGAAATAATTTATAGGAAAAAGTATTGATGTAACCATTAACACAATTGAGTTCAAATGGCCCTTAAAAAGACAAACTTACTTTTTACATTTGTTTCAGAAAAAAGTAGTCGTCGTTCAAGACATCAACCAACCTATAATTACGTGGAAAATTAATGTTTTTTGTGTGAAAACAACCGATGCGTCAAATATGATAATACAAGTGTTTGTGGTGTTCTTTTGTTTAACGATGCAACAGTGTATTAAATTTGTGTCAGCAAGTAGTAGACAAGTAAATCAGAATACATAACAAGTTACTCAACATTTGTAATGGAATCAGAGAACTTCAAGTGCACATTCACTTACTTAAACCACACACATGTCACAGCATAAAAATGGGATAGACCTAAGCCAACAATATCACTGGGCATTAAAGTAGCTTCTCAAAGCAAAATTATTTAATGTCATCACCTGCATTATATGAACATGCGATTTATGCTGTTCTTGAACATGTAATATTTGTATGGTTTTAAATGCAACAAACGGAAAAGCTTCATATAAAACGTGAACAAGAGTTTGATAAATAATTCTCCTTTGGTAAAAACGTGCCGTTTGAATGTTATTTGAGCCGTGTCGTGTTTGAACATGATTTAATGGACTACTTCTCTTTACCCAGTTTCAAGAGAAAGAGCTCAACGTGATTGAGTAAGGTTTGGACACGGTACTTGTACGTCTGTACAAACAAATGTATTCAATCCATTTTCAAGGTTGCATGTATTTGCTGTTTGCAGGATAAAACCACATTTATTCTACACCACCCTGTAGAGAAAGTGTCGGACTAGTTTTGGTAGACAACGTATTAAATCATTCAAAAAAAAGTTTGATTCCACAAACACTACTACAGTCATGTGTTTGGTTGGCAGACACTGCAGATAGTGCAAGTACGAGAAAAGTTAGCATGTAAAAGGTGCAGTGCTCTGATACTTACTTGTTGCATATTGTATATTATTCATAAAGCTCGTTTTCTACATGATCATGCTGGTACAGTCACAATACTGAAGTTTGGGATCATTCATGTGCAAAGGTGCCGCAGCCGCATATGTTCAAGGAATCTCCGTCTTCGCATCTGCATACTCTCTTGCTGCTATTTCGGCTGAGCGATGTAAAGGAATATTTCGTGTTAAGCCAGTGATAAACAACCTAACCAGGTTCCAGGCTCTACTCATCATCTCAATAATTTGGATTACAGCATTTGTTATTCTGGTTCCATGTCCTACAGTTTTCGAAGTAACAGCCATTCCAGAAAACGGACCATTATTTTTTGTCGAATCATGGGCTAATGAGTTTATGGGCAACATGTGCTTTCTCTTTGGGAACTTGTGGTGTTGCTATGGCATACCTGGTCTTCTTTTGTCTTTTTATTGGTCTCATTACAAACTCACAAGTTTGTCGAAGAGTATCAAATCGAAAAGTTCCAGTGGGATCAGCGTCTCCCAGATATATGACAAATCATCATCAGAGAGTAAAGTCTGGAGTTAAAAAAATGTTGAGTTTGGTAACTTTCACTTTTCTTTTAAGTTGGTTGCCTCTGTATGTGGTAATGTGTCGAGTGAAATTTACGTCTATTGATTCAATGAGTGATACAGAGTTGGATATTTTGAATGTGCTAATCTCTATGGTTCAATTACTGGGAATTTCAGTTGTGTTAATCCTGTGTTGTATGATCACATGAATTCTCGTTTTCGTGAAACGTTCAAGTCCGTATTTTACATATCAACTAGTTGTAACTTATCCTGCTGTGAAAGATATCAAAGAAGAACATATAGCCAAAGATTTTTGATAGTGTTTAGTAGGCGTTCAGGAAATAACAATGTGGGCAGGTGCAGAAGTGAAAAGGTGAAAAGGTGAACTATGTGACTCGAGGCAGTTGTTCCACAAGTAGTAGTTCGATTACTCAGAGAAATGGACCTTATCGCTGTCGGGAGGATACACAGCTTTTTGGGGCATCGTGCGACACAGGATTATTTGGAACTAATCAAGCACACACGTCAACTTACATGTACGCCAGGCAACAGATTCTAATATTAAAATTGTCTCGTGAAACATCTGTATAAATTAAACAAGTAATGTTTTTACGAAAAAAATATTTTTATACATAAATAACATTGCAAACTTAATAAATATATGCTTATGTATATGTATTTTCAAGTAAATTTGTTAAATTAACAAATCGTTTATTTCCAGTTTGACTTATTTATGCACGTGTACAATAACCGCAGACCGCATTCACATTGTTGACAACATAGCTGTATTTTTTCATATATTTTTACCTGATGACGGTAACATATCCCAAAACTTTTTAATTTTGTAAGGATCCACACAAATTTGATAATGATGTCTGCTAAAAATACTTAGCCTTTATGTGGTAAATCTTGAAAGAAGATTCAGCCCACTCGTCCCGTGCCAAAGATGACGATCGGGAAATAAATGCCAACTAGACTCGAGGTAAAATCCACCCACAATTATTACGTCAAATTCTTAGATTTTTTTGCTGAACTAACTATCTGTTACATTATCATATGACATAACATCATGCTTTTTTGCAAATCACAACATCTTACTTTATTTCTTGGGAAGTATAAAGTTCTTGTGGGAAATGTTTACTTCGCATCACCCAATTTGCATATTTGATGCATGGGAAAGCATTTTGGCTAGCTTATACAAGGCTATATTTGCCAACCCTGGTATTTCATTACAAATTAAGGCATCACTAAAACAAAACGTGGGCAATGAAAACAGATAAACGTGGGTAATTTACCGTGCTGACGTAAGATACATAGATATGCGTTTGTGATATTCATCAGGGTATTTATTCTCACGAGTATTAACATTACAAATTCCAAACTGAAACATTTTGCAAGTGTCCACGTGATGCAATTTATAGTTATGGTTTATCCAATGATAAACAGACAATTTTTTGTTTTTCAGCTTTAAATTTGACCGATACCAAATTCAAGTTAGCTACCGATGCTCACTTTGTCGGTAATAACCGTTATTTAATTAGTGTGCTTGTTGCACATAAGCGTCCATAGTTCGTGCGTCATATTGTACCCAAGTAAGTACTATTTACAAGTTATTGAATAATTAAACATTTACATCTATAATTTCGTTGTTTTTGATATCGTAAATTACAGAATGATAGAAAATTTGGATTGTCATTTTTACGAACTCATAGATGTCTCAAGTTTCAGTGCGCATTGGAAAGTAATGGCAAACGGTACATAGATGAAAACCTGATTGGGTTCAAGAAGATAAAAAAATCCAATTTGAAAACGTTTTATGCAATCATGTTGTGTAAGCTTGTTCAATTTAGAGTTCGGTTTCATTTTGTTGATATCTTTACTGGTATCCTGTTGCTGTAAGGTAATCAAGTTTCGTTATGTGTCATTTTTTTCACCATTAAATATTGAAAAACTGGCACGTGGCGGTTGTACATTTAAAAACTTGTTACGGATTCAAAAAAACCGGTGTTGTATGGTTTCTTCTGTTTTAAGTACATCTGCACAGATTTTTTTTAGATAAAAAGCTCAATAAAACTCACATTCGCTTGTCACTTCATAGAAACCAGACTGTTATAATGTAGAGTGACATGGTTTTATAAAAAAATCTTTTGAAATAATGCTTGCAAAAGCAGACATGGAATCTTTATGAAAAAATTGTTACGCAAAATGAAAATTTAGTTCAGGTGTTGCCTTGTATTTTGTATCATTCACTAGAATTTACGATCAATGCGATGTTTGATAGTTGAGAAATAACTTTTAGGCTCTAACAGAACTAGTGATACATACAGAATAGCATAAGCCCTACTAAATCTCGTGAAATGAAAAAGTTGGAACGTTTTGTAACAAAGATAAATGCGAAAGTTGGTGAATTTTTATCGAATTATGTAGAAAAAGTCCATTTAAATCTTATGAAAAATTGAGTTTTCGGAACACCAAAAATTCACATTGGCACTCGTGCACGAATAAGACCAAGATTTTTTTTTAATAACAGAATAAGCTAACATTATTTCTTAAATTCAAATAATATTCCCCATGCTTGGTTTGCATAAACTGAATCCTTTTGATAAATTAAAAATGATTGCTACTTTCTCAAGCTTTTACCGTGCCGTCATGTAACGAGGTGCCATTGTACATATTGTGGAATAGTTTTCACTTACCATGTATAACTATATTCAAATATACTTATACAGGATGTAGTGTCATTCTACAATTATTATTCAATTTTTCCCACGTATTCACCCATTTATCGTTTTAATGATTGGAATTTTTAGGACTGCTTGAATCGCAATTTGCGTAGGTTTATGTCAGCTAAACCGCATGAGTTCATCATTTTCTAAAAAAAAAATAATTTCGCTTCTTCTTAAATTGGCTAAGGTGTTTTGTGCAATTATAGCAAGCATTTATGCTCTTTTCAAAAAACCACATTTTGACAATTTAAAACATTTCTTTAATGAATAGGCCTTTTCAATTGACGTCTTCTCTTTTCGATTAACATTGGCTGTAGTATCGAATCTATTCGTGAACTAATAATACATGTTTCTTCGATATTATTTCCTTTGAAAACTTTGATATCAATTTATCCACAACTGTGTCTATATTCGTGTTTCACAGTCGATGGCAAACCATCGAGGATTGTTAGTCTACCCGAAAACCTCCTACGTATTCCACGTGTAAAGCGAACTGATTTTGAACATCCAAATTTTGGATTCTTTGTGTAAAAAATATGCTTCGAATTTTAAGGTTCATACCAAAATATTATTTTGAAAATCTAACACAATACTATTGGATTCTATCGTTGTACACAAAAATCAAATAATTGACCTCAAAGCCTACTCAAAATTATTTTTATAGAGATTTTATTTATCCTGTTTGTTATTGGAGCACGAAAGTAAATGCATCAACACAAAAAATTAAATACATCGCTATAGATGTAGTGTATATTATACTAAATTAAATATGAAATGTCATATATTTTAAGACAGAGAGGTGTATAATGGGAATCATGCTGTTATCTGATTAGATCAAGTCATCGAGTTTATTATTAAACACATTGGAAACATATGTCCAAAATTGTTGTCAAATATTAGCAAAAACGTTACCTGACACTCGAGTTTGCTTCACAGAAATCCTAATTAACAATGCAGCCAAACAAAACATGTCGAATGTCTAGTTCTATTGTTTTCATAAAGATCATTCAAAACGTGGCTTAAATATGTACAACGACAGACGTTGTCTAAGAAAGTGTTTATGTATCATATCATTCATTCATAGCTTTTTTCAATCATGGCAGTATTGGCAGTAACACACACGTTTTCAGTTTACGTGTGATATATAAGTATAACTGTAGAGCATCTAAATAGCATTTCACCAACGTCATAAAAACGTGATGGATTGGATTCTCTTTCCACACATAATGAACAAAATGTGAGAGAATTAACGTGTTTTCATATTTTGATGCAAACAAATGTCTAGCTACTTCCCAATGTACTTAATATACTTACAAAATCAAGGTGTATATACTTTGGGCACATGTTGGCTACTACAAATCATACGTTTTGTGTACAACATGCTTAGGAAAATGTTGACGTTGGCCAACTGAGAGATTATGGGGAATGATAGGTTGGGAAAATGTAAGTTAATGTTAAGGGAATGATGCACAAGCATAACTGACGTATTTCGTTTGTGGTATCTTTCTCAATATTATTAACACCTTTCTCCTTCATTTCATATGGAAGTTAAAGCAAAACAACACGATAGGGTATGACGTTCGTAATTGTTATTCGTATGACCAATGTATTCAATCTGAGCATAATCACTTGGAAAGGTTGTGTTCCTTTTGGAGTTCACAAAGTAACAGAACCTAGTACATACAAGAGTTTCGTTACGTGATACGTTAATGAATAACCTTTAGAAAGTTACTTAAGGTCGTTTAAGGCAGTTTATTGAAATACTGAAATTAATAATAATAATAAATAAAATTACAAACAAATTGCAATGGCAATTGGGAAGGTACATTTTCCTATGAATACATTTAAATTGGTTGTGGCATTGGTTAAAATGGCAATAATGTGATACTCTTCGTGCTAGACCTTACAAAAATCTTGGGCTTGTACCTTAAGAAAATCTTTTATCCAAAATATTCATTGCCTACACACTATTCTTTTACCATTCAATTCAAAAATAGCTCAGAGTAAAACCTGATTTTTATTTGGTTTGAAGCCACTATTTGTCTTCATTCTGCTTTATTATTTCAATTATTCATGGACACAGTATAAGGCTTCATTGCAATCCAAAAGCTTTCACGTCAAGAAATGCTAAAGCGTAAAGCTTCTACAAAAACTATTCTGCATTAACTTTAATTCCATATCACTCAACAAATTTGTCGCTTTCCTGGCACTGTCGCGTTTTCACCAAGTCTACACCATCAATCTGATAACGTAACATGCCACTTTCGCTTTATCTTGTTCAACATAAAAGGCACATGCTTAACTAACAGCGTCACATGTCTCTCACCAAATGTATTTCCTAAAAAACAAAAGTAATGTACAACGTGTTCCAATGAAATTACGGTACTGTGGATTTCAAAATTCGTGAGCTGTCTTTTCTGTAAAAGCTATTTAGATGGTTCCAAGTACTTTATAAATATTAAGAGATTTACGTCCATGTAAGCTTAAGTTACATTAAAATGTCACGTTTACACCTCGTGTGTAAGACTAAGCTTACAAATATTGGCACAATAGACGTTTTACTATGTCATTTTTCAAAACGGGTAAAATCTAACAACTGAATGTTATCAAGCGTATGTCTGATGCATTCTTACCGGTTATTTTATATCTAACCTAATTGATAACCATTTCAATTTATTTTAGGCACCAATATGACAAATACAATGCAAACTGCTATCCTGTATGCTGTCGTCACAACTGATAAAAGGCTATTGTGTTAATGTCGCTCCGCACTTTTTATATTATTTTACATGTAAGGATTATGATGTCCTTGAGAATCGATTTTGTTTTGTTCAAACTTCTCATCAGTTATAAAACGCATTCTTTCCTAGTGCAACATTTGCATTTATAAGCTTTCACCAAAAAATCAATCAATCAGTTATGACATCAGTATACTTATACAAGGACATTACAAGATTTTCACCAAATATTCAATGAAATAAAAATTACATAGCATACCATTTTGGACACTTTGCTTATCATGTCAACACAATTGTTATTGTAATAGGCGAGCATAAGAATTTTGAAGTTCGGATGACATGAAAAGCACTTAAAGCATTCACATATAAACATATCAAAACGTATAAAATCACGGAAATTTCATAAATTTAGGACTTGAGAAAACATCAACAAGTATTGAAAGAAAAATTAGTTTAACCGATGTTCAATTTCTGTTGTTATTTCCAATTATAATCATAATGGAAAATGCACTGGTAACTACGCCACATCCTGATATTTTCCATAAACAATTACAAATTAAACATGCTCTTCAACAAATGTTTATTCTCTTGGATTATATTTCATGTTGTGTATCATAGTAATTTATTATTCGGGTCTAAAGTAATCTTTTATACTTGACAGCGCAAAAGAGTGCCTTGAAAGGTAATAATTTAATGTCTGAAACGTACTGGTATTGTCGAATGATTGGCATGGACGTGCAAACATGCAATGTTATTCAATCAAAATTGACAAAGATGAGCTCCTTTTATCTCTAAAATGTAGTAGGAAAATATAGATTTAAATAATGTTCATAAATAAACAAAACTGGCTTAAATATTAGTAGCGAATGTAAACTTATTTGCAAATATTATTCACGTTTCCTTGCACGTGAATTATCCTATTGCACGCGTAGCCCTAAGAAATGATCTATCAAAAAATCATGTTTAATATGCGTAGGCTGATCTCCTTTAAACATCATGCGTTCTATTTTACGCAACCATAACTATTTGTCAATTTCATTTATATTGCTACATATTATGAATATATTGTCAGAATTAATATCAAAATGAAGCACATGAAATAATTTTAAACTTTGGGATTGAGTGGTACTAATATCCGCCAAACCCCACAAGGCATAACATAGGTACAATACATACATAGCAATTGTAGACACATGTGATAATTGTATACAACGCAAATGTGCCGTTTTGTAACAAATAGCAAATTGGGGTAATTTTTGCATGGATTTTATAGTCAGACGTATATAAAGACACGTGTGGGTAAATGTATTTTAATATCTATATCGTCAGACAGCACAATATTGGTATAAGTTTACGCTATGAGTTATATTTATGTATTTATATCAAAATCAAATTTCGAAGTAAGAATTTTTTTAAGATTATTTAATTTTGACAAATACCAGCTCGATATTTTGATAGCTTATTGGCAAAATATTAAAATGCGACAGGATACAAAAGGCAAAAGGAATTTTAAAGTATTAAACTGTTGTTACACCCACCTTTAAATCTAACAACGATTGACTTTGGGTATTTGGGCTTTCACAAGATGTGGCAGGAATAATTTTAAAAAGAACTTCCAAAAATAAATCGTTTAGAAAAGTTAATGTCATTTTCTATTTGTGGTTGATAATAAAATTATTGGTAGTCATGTTTTTGGTTATAAGGAATAGATTTATTAGTTTATAGCTCAAATTTTCGACAACTAGCCGTTATCTTTTTCACGAGCAGAACAAAAAACTTGTAAATAAAATTATTGTAACACTTACAGTTATATTGGAATGATTTTTTTGACGCGCGTGTAAGATAACATTGAGCTAAACAGGGTTCAACTGTGTCAAGAATTTTTTCATAATT
>JAQFZG010005709.1:0-10010 GCA_034695465.1 Entomobrya nicoleti
TTTCACGGTTAGGACGTTTAATTGGCATGTGTCCGAGCACCGCTAGATTCTGATAAATGATGTTTCGTCCTGTGTTTTTACAGTTTATCTCGATTTCTTTAAAAGATATACCAAAGAAGTCAGCTTGGCGTACATTCGGAAATATATAAATACATCCATTCTTACATATATGACTAAGCGCGTATTAGAAATAAAAATACTAGTACTCACACTTATATGGTTTTTCATTTTATTTAACAACCAAATGAGCTATTTTACTGGAATTGAGTTTCACGGTGGCATATGGCATGTGAAATGTGGGCAGAGACCAAAATTTGACATTATGACATGATGTGTTGCTTTTGACGGAGGTACGACGTGCCTTGGTGGTTGGTTACTTTAACCACACACCATTCGCTTTGGACCATGGTAAAATTTATTTTCTTTGGTGCGTCCGTATAAACTATAAAGTCAACTTAAGTGTCTCCTTTTTGCTTCTCTTTCATGTTGTGCTTATGTTAAAATGATCATTTTGGTTCATTCATTCATCTTTTTCTTTCTGTGGTGTTGTGATAAACTTTCAAGTGGAAACATGATGATTATGGAAAGCAGAAACTCTTCCTCCGACTTTTGCTCCAGTGGTGGTAGTTTGCTTTTGAAGTGCTCCTTGTTGGTTGGAACCTCCTTTTCCGTTCACTGACATCAGTAAATTATTATTTTTATATACTTTATTTAAGGTACAAAGGTTTATTATTATAATAAATAGAGTATTATGTATACCAAGTTATGAGGACTTTGACTATTGGATGGAGTTTTTTTCTTGTTTGTCGTACTTTCCCAGTAGGAAAAATGCACAAACTAGTTATGGTCTTCTACTGTTACCTCTTTACAGGATACTTTGTGTAATGTATAGGAAAATTCGTTTTAAGGAATTAAGATGCGCTCGTAAACAAGTAAGGTAGTGTAACGTGAAACATCTGTCACTTTTTTATTGTGTCAATGGTTCTCTCGAATGGGGTGTTTCGATAGTCCCTTGTCTTTCCTTAGCAGTTATGCATATTTTGTAATAATAGAATGCAGATAAATATAGACTTTTAATAGGACATCCCTTCTAATTTTAATGTATAAAAAGTACAATGACATTATTAAATGCTAAAGGTATTACGTATATATAATATGGTGCGTGCATGCATCTACTTTACTTGCATGGCAATCGCATGATATTCAAGTTCGCTCACTCGCATCCATCCATTCAACAAAAAAGCCCCTCTCTGACTGGCGAGTGGAAAGTCGAGAGTTTTGAAAGTTGTTGTGTTGTATAATAGGACAAAAGGCTCCAGCATAGTTTCCGGTGAGCCATTATACTTCATTCATGATGATGTTGATTGAGAATGATGATTTCATATGCATGAATTTGATGTATGTATATTTGTACGTATATTTTGTTCCAATGACTTGTTTCAGACCTTTACCTCCACCCTATCAAACAAACTATTGTTGAGGTATTGCAGTAGTCTTAGAGCTTCCACAAGTGCTGCATGGGTGGTTTTGCTTAAAAAAAGAGTTGAATGATGACGATGAGAAGGATGCCATTTTGAATTGTTTTCTTCCCCTTTTACTCAAGTTTTATTTCATCGTGCGATAATAACAATGAATATTATGCATACATGCATATATGTATGTATATTTGTATGCTATGCATACTTAAATGGAGACACACTGAGCTCAAAAAGTTATAACTAGCGCATTTTCATTAATAGTAAGTACATGGTTCAATTGAGAAAATTGCTGCCATTTCACATTTCACTTCGATAATTTTTAGCCCTTTTTACAGTCGTTGTTTAGTAGTATATAATAAGAAAGGGTTAAAATGAGAAAGATTTACACGGTATACCGTGCCCTTGCCCTGTTTTGTCGATCTGATCTGATACTACTGCAGTTATTAAAGTGGTAGGACGATAACGGCAACAGCCGGAAAGCTAAAGAAAAATAGTCGTTTGGGTTTTCAATCATCAACGTTTTGTCTTAGACTCGACTAATTTTTATTTAGCAGCTGTGTCGAAATTAAAACGCCAAGGCAAGCAAGAAATGCAGGAGGACGGAAAGGAAAGCATGGAAAATGAGAAACAAAAGACGCACAACTGTTATATATATAGCGTGCGAGTAGCAGTTGGTTGTATTTGTTAGTATTTAGTCTAGTCTGTTGCTGGCATTGCATGTAAGAATTTCTTCCTTGTTTGTATTCTACTTCCACGCTATTTATTTACGTACGTCAATTAGCCACTGACTGAAAATTATCATATTATAAATTTATACATACATACTTTTTGTTATGCAATACCATTCATGCCATTTCCATTCTCAAACATCTATATGCTCCATATGGAATGGGGGAAATTATAAAAAATTGTCTATAAAATCGTCTAAAGCCAAGTTCAAAATAGCAATTATAATAGGACGATGAAGCAATGAAGTAACAGTTGTGTTTGCAGTTGATGAGGCATGCGAACGATTAATGGTCATTACGGAATCTATTAAAAATATAAATTCCTTCATACCACAACTATTGCACCCTTCTCGCTTGTTTACTTTTTTATAATCGCTCTCATTCTTACGATTAACCATCCTTATTGTCTTAACGTTATCATCATTGATATAAGCTATTTCATCAGAGCTTAATCACGTTCACGATCAATGTAATTTTTCCTTCTTATCATCAGTAATGTGCTTGACAATGAGTTAATATAAAGTAATTGTATACTATTTTGCTGCCTTAAGAAACACTTACTATTGCACAAAGATGAAGAAGTATGTTGCATATATATTGTATCGGATAAACTGTAACTGATTGACGGGGTATGCTCTAGAAATCGTTTCATGCTTTGAGTTTAATCATGGAAAGCGTTTTGTAATGGCTATTATCAGTATGTTTAGAAAATAGATGAAACAAACACTGTAAACTGATGAGTTGCCTGGCTCACTTTGCCACAGTATTTAACCCTTTCTTATATTGACTTTTGCTAGAATAATAGTAATGATGCATCAATGTGTACGTGATCTCTAGATAAATATCATGGTTGACGCATTTTTTCACTTTTAAGCGTGTAGTTTTTGGAACTTGATAATAACGAGTGTAGATAATCGCTTTCACTCTAAAATGGTGCATGATTATATTTTTGTGTTATTATTGCTTGCTACTGTTGAATTCGTCGTGGGTCTGAACTGAATAGGGCATTACAATTACAACTGCAAATGTTTAGTCATCCACTAACTCGATGATGACGGGTAAATAAAGTTGGGTTAAAACTTGAAAGTCTGTTGAACTAAAAGTTGGATGTCTAATAGCATAGTTTTGTCTTTAATAACCATAATCATAGCAAGTAATGAAACAGTTTAAGATGTTTTCAAACGGATCCATGATGTTTGCTTCACATTTTGGATGATTATGAATCTTATTATTACCTTGATCGCCTGATGATATAAATTGCATAACTATTTTTATTTCAGAACTAGAAACCAAAATTAACATACAAATATACCAAATAAGAGGTTTATACATATAGTGAACAAAGACAACAACAACATATCGAGACTGAGAAGGATTTTTCACAGACCCAAAAGTATTTAAGTTGTCAGTCAAGAAGTTATGGAATCACCGGCATCATCTGATTTTGTTTTTATCTTCAGAAGACCTTATCCTGGTCAGTTTTGTTGGTATTGATTTTCTAGATGAAGATGAAGTTGATGAGGCCGATAATTTGGTGTCGTAATGGGAAGGAATGCAGTGCAACACCAACTTCACGATTTAAAGAGCCTGAAAATATTTTCATGATCATCATTATCATGGTTTAAGACCAAGTTCATTTTAGCTTGATTTTAAACTACATCACGTTATATTTTTCAGTCAGCATTCCTATGTTCTCATTCAATTGATCCTGTTGTCTGTAAAAAAATGATGAACTCCCTACCCGGCGAGAAAACCTGGTGTAGTGAAAAGAACAGGCATGAAAACCTCCTCTTTTCTATTTTCTCCTCATCACAAACTAGATAAAAATGAAAAGAGGGTTCGCGTTTTGCTTCATGGTGGTATGATGGTATGTTTACTTTGTTGCATGTCTTGCTTAATTTTTTTTCTCTCATCATCACTACCTTCAATTCAACAACTATCATCATTTAATATAAAAATACAAACAAGGCTCATTTTACCCCCTTTGTGTTCCCTCTTGGCTTAAGAATTGGGCTAAACCAGCTTTTCCTTCAACTATTTATTGGTTTTAGGAGTAAACAAGGCGTAAATTTTTGAGTAAATATGAAATATAATTTAAAAATGATATCACATGTGGTATCATCTTTGATGGTGGTACTTGGCACACCAGATTTGTGTGATCCTTTTCCGTATTTCTGCATCTGTGTTCTCAATTGTATAGTGTTTAAGGTTATTCTTGAAAAACCCGTGTATGCATGCGAGCAAAAGGTAAAAAAATTACACGAAAGCTAGATCCTTTTTCTTGAAATTTTTATGATTAAGTGTGTGTAATAGGTGCTACGGCAAGTATTAGGGATTATTGTGATTTTTATGAAAAAATGTTACGATGAGTTATTATATCATTTTCCCTTGTGTATAGTATCTGAAACAGGTGTAGAGTTAAGGTATGAATTTACTCCGCAATCATCGTCGGATGAGGTGAGCTGCAAGGCATTCTTTAATTACTGGTTTAAGAGACAGCTCCACCTTTTCGCATGATTGTGAGGAGTAAATAGCAAAGAAGTGAAGGAAAGCACAAGAAGAAAATTATAAGAACGGATAGAAGATTGTCTGTTATGTTCTAACAATGTACATGTGTATAGTTTTGAAATGGAATGGTTAACAATATTGCAGCAGCTATCCATAAATATGGTAGTTTTATAAGAAAAACATCCCAATCAAAATTATTAGATTTATGCTTCTGTTCTTGTTAGCTAGATAAATGTATAATATATAGCTTAGCTTAGCGTGTGTGTGGTGTGTGGATAAATGACTTAAGTAAATAACCAGCTTGTTTGCTAGCTCAAATTTGATGTCAGTATCTGTCTGTCTGTTCACTTTTTCCTGATGATTTTCCTGACATTTTCTTTATGTTTTCGATCTAATAATCTTTGATGGCTTAAGTATGCAAGTAATGTTTGTGTGGTTTGTACAATAATGTAATGTAAAGACAAACAGTAGTGAACAGGCAAAGGCAGGAACAAAACAGGTCAAGTGATGGGTGGTTGGTGGTGGTAGTTTGCGCTTTGCGTGATTTTGATAAGGTGAGCTAAAGCACGTATACGGTATGATGAAATGAATTCCTTGATGGTTTCTTCCCGTGATACGTTTCAAATGGAAAAAAACTCTTACCATTTAGTATGCAAATCAAAATACGGATGGTAAGGTATGTTTGAGTCATTTACCTATAATCATAACAGCATGAGATAAAGTGTTTTTGAATTCAAAATGATAGTGCTTTCAAGTTTTTAGGGTGACGCATAACCTTTTCTAACGTTTTTCTTGCATGTTTAAGGGGAAAAATTCGATGTGTTAATCAAAGTGTAAGAATCATCTTGTTGTATCTTTTTCACAATTTTTACAAAAATGGCATGACTTTCAGGGGCGATGAGGCAATGCAATGATGTCGTATCTTTCATCTTTCTTTAAGAGTTGCTGTTATGAATATTAGCGTCATTATTTTGGGAACATCATTTAAAGATTCCTTTCCAATGGTCTCTAAAAGCATAAAAAATGTTTTAAGTGGGGAGTTTGAAGTTTATGTTGCATATTAAGTTTGGCAACTTGTGTGCTTCGATTTTTATGAAGGTGTTAGAATTTTCTTGGCTATCAAGTGAAAACACATGAATTATACTAATAAATGCATGAGTGTGTTATTACGATTTCGAAGTTAAGGTAGTCAGTCAAGCAATCCATCCGGTAGAACTGAATATATTACACAACAGGAGTCCTATTATGTATATCATGTAGCGATAAAATATATTATGGGTTTGTTAATAGGGATGGATGGGGAAGCTACACCTATCTTTGCTCTCTAACTAATAATAAATCTTGTTGAGATAGGATAGGGTTTTTTATGATGCTAATAATAAACCAGGTGAGGATGGAGTCTGGAGGAAGGAATGTTTTTGTCTTGAGTTTTATTAAGTCATTTAATTTTTATAGGTTCTCATTTCGAAAGCTGAAACTGTTTACAGCAAACTTTTATTACTTGTTATGTGTTGATATGTACGGAATGAAGTTACGTCGAGAAAAAAAGAAACTTAAACATCACTTGTCATTCGACATGGTTTTTATTGTATTTCTTCTTATTGCCCTTCTTGCTTACTTGATGCATGTCATATTTACCAAACGTGATTGTTTATTGTTTTCTCTTCTTTTATTGCCTTTTATTTTCAATCATGCTTGACTTGATAAATTTAATGAATAGCTTTGTTTGAAATCTAATCTGCGTGTGTGTCTAAGTAAAAAGTGGGTTTGTTATCTTTAGGGAAAGAATACCGGCCTATTTTACTAGCTGCCTGCTGCTGGTCAGCAAAATGGAATAAAAATTAACGAAGCGTAATTTTCCGCTTTTTGTTGCTCGTACTAACTGTCGTATAAACTTACCTGGTCTGAGTTCTTTACTTTCTTCGTCGGTGGCTCTTATGTTAGGCTCTGTTACATTTTAGCCGAAGGGAACAGAGGGAGTTAACAGTTACGTACACCACGCACATTTTTTATCTTCATTTTTTCCTGTTGCATTAGAGAGCCTCAGTTTTTGGCTCATTGTATTAGGTTGCCTCTCTCCTAAAGGATAACATACTTGATATTTGCATAAACCTGCTGGGTGGTTAGTTAAATGGATTGGCTTCTGGATGAGACTCCGCCTCCCAATCTCCTTTAACAAGTCAAGTGCCGACTGGGTTTCTTGAAATGAAATCAACCAATAATGCTTCTGCTAAATATGCACCTGCAGCATCCTATTAAAAATTTATATTTAGCATTATCGTTTCAGATAAACAGTATTTTTTCACAGCATATCTAATGTAGATAATGGCATTCTAAAGATGACTAAATAATCATAACCTGTCATGCTGTTTTTCGATTAAAGTTATCTTATTAATGTCTTTCTTTTTACAGTTGATGGTGAAATGGAGCTAGATTTTAGATAGCATGCCAAATCAAGAGAATTGTTACCAAACCTTTTATGATTACTCGTACTGTTAATTGGCTTATTCTTAATAATCTTTTATTTACTGTTATTGTAGTTCGAAATGGATACTCTTGCGTTCCAATGGCACTGGCGAAGGACTTGGATATTCGCTTCCAAACTGCAGTTCGAGAAATCAACATTACTGGCAAGCAAGGCGTTGAAGTAACTTATACTGATTTGACAAACCCGGATCATGTTGAGTTACAGCGAATGAAAGGTATCATTCCGTAAACATTCTTTAAAATGCAAAAACCCTGTTTATTGTAAACGCATCAACAAGTTTATTCGTGCTTAAATGAGTCTTTCTCTTTTCTGAAATTAGGGGACGTGGTCTTGTGCACTTTGCCACTTGGAGTCCTTCGTCATTCCTTGAACTTTTTCGGAGGACAGATTATTCCGACTTGCAACATAAACCCCAAAACTATTAGTGCGTACAACGCAGTGCAGTTTAATCCACCGCTCCCGGAATGGAAGGTAATGATGTTTGAAACGAAAAACGATAAATAAATGTAGAAATTATGTTGTAAGTATTCAGTACACACGTGCCATTGGTTTCTGATGTAAGTTAAGTGCATATGCAAAATCGTTCGAGGCTATAAGCAAAAAGTAGAGGCTAAAGTTAAGTTTTTGCTTCCCTCACCACACCCACCAACCATTTTACATTTATACAGCTCCAGGAAGTATTCTACGTACTCTTCTTTTTACTTTCCACATTGAAATCGATTAAACATGCCGACCAAACATTACCAGACAAACCGAGAATATATATTGTAGTGGTTTTTCTACAATTACAATAACAGTAAATCCAACGTACATAATATAGTTATGCTTATGAAGGGAGAGAGGAGGAGTAGGTGTGGATTTAGCAAGTTTTGCAAATTGAATTCTACCTTTCACTTTCACATTCTTCTTCAACTTTGCAGACGGAAGCCATAATGCGGCTAGGTTTTGGAAACTTGAATAAAGTGGTCCTATGCTTTGAACGTGTGTTTTGGGACCAGAATTGTAATCTATTCGGAAGCGTCTCCCATACAACCCAGAGTCGTGGTAAGTGAAATAATAATATTTTCTGTGGCTAGCTAGCACCGTCGTCGTGCGTACCACTAGCACCACCACCACCCACACCCTACCATTTCGTAGGAAAACCAAGCCACCCACTGTTATTGCGATATAAAACTTTTGAATCCATTTTAAATCCTGCCATTTTCCATAATACTCTTTTTCTCATTTCAGGCGAATTATTCCTCTTCTGGAATTTATACCGGGCTCCTGTCCTCCTTGCGCTCGTTGCGGGAGATGCGGCGGCTGTTATGGAGGAAGTGAGCGACGATGTGGTCGTTGGAAGATGCATTGCTGTTTTAAAGCAAATATTTGGAGGTGATCGTGTTCCTCAGGTTGGCTTATACAATATTTACTCAAAACATATACATCGCATGCATGTAAAATTCATTTCATATAAATGCATACACACTTATGTGTAGATTTATGCCCTCACTTATTCCATCGCCCACATTCTCCCCATCATCAATGAAAACTATTTACAAATTTTTTATCTGCTTCAGAATGCTGTCCTCAATTTATAAAGTCCTTTATCACATCAACCCAGACTCTTTTCGATTCAAACTCGTTAAAAAGTTACAAACTAGTTTACCATTTCCCCATTTATTTTTTAGTTTTGATGCATTCCCTTTAGCTAAGCTGAAAAGGTCTTGTAGCTGAAAGGGGAAAAATGTATAAATCTTTTTACTAATGTCATCATCTTTCATTTATTTTTAAGCCGAGGGACACTTTGGTTACTCGTTGGAAGAATGATCCTTATGCACGGGGATCTTACTCGTTTGTGGCTGTTGGAGCTTCTGGAAATGACTACGATTTGCTGGCGGCTCCTATAGTAGGACCCACACATGGCCCGCAGGAGATCCCCACTCCAAGTACCGCTACCAAACCAGGAGATCACCCTCATCGACTTTATTTTGCAGGTAAGGGAAAAAATAAGCCTTAATGCGTATCTTTTACTGTATTAGCTCTCATCCAAGTGTTTTCCTTTTTAAGAGGATGTCAGCGAAAGTAAAGTCTGTTTCATTTTTACATGTGGATGCTATCTGAATACGCATAGTGCATCTTAATATTACTTAATGAATGCTTATGGTAATTACAGGGGAGCATACAATCCGTAATTATCCGGCGACAGTGCATGGGGCACTTCTCTCCGGAATACGGGAGGCAGGAAGGGTTGCTGATGAATTGAGTGGTCGCCCTTATGACCCTGATAATGCTGCCAAGTTGGCCGGACTGGTTCCTTCAACCAGAGGAAGCAAGGTTTGAGAGAGAATGACACACATTTGAAAACTGAATGTTAAAGGAATTTACTGGAACTTTTGACTGTTTTGTAATGACTTCAGTAATTCAATGAAATGTTTTCTAGCGTAATATTTTTATGCTCGTTTTTCAACTTTTTTGTTTTTAAGAAAGTTCTTTTTTCATTCAGATTGACTGCATCTTGGAAGTTTCTGATATTATTATTTTTTTGTTATCTAACTTTCGTTTACAATTTTGATTATTTTTTTCAGGAAATTAAAAAGTAAGCATACCAATTAATGATTTCGTTTCAGTATGTTTTCTATGTTTACATGTACGAAATATTTTGTTAAAAAAGTTGAATTCATCTTGATCTTATTTGATGACTTGTTGTTTGTTAATTTTATTGTAATCTTGATGTAACTTCACCTGTGTTTGATTTTTTGGCATTTGAAATAAAGTAATAATAAAGTTTTTACCCAACATGATTTCGAATTGAAGAACTTTTTTTTA
>JAQFZG010005710.1:0-10007 GCA_034695465.1 Entomobrya nicoleti
AATATTTTCTAAATATTGATAAGTTTCAAAATGTGTCTGAATAAGTATTGTGTTTAACGAAAATACAAATTACAATTAATCCTACTACAAGCGACTTTATCACTCTGGAAGTTGGCATTCTTCATAATACCAAGCTTCTCACCCTTGCTTATTGCTCCAATGCACTGAGATTCCTTACAGGGTTACATTTAACTGAATGAGTTTTAAACTTTAAAAATTACGGTCAGCTTCTTTGAAACAGCATTGACAAACATTTGACCGAAACAATTTGTGTCACTACATTACACAATCTATTGTTGTAGTCAATCTGCTGCTCATAATTTGGCGCAAACGCGTAGATAGGAAAGACGCTTTAACAAATGGAATTCGTATACTTCCTTTATATTTGCTGACAGAACGACATCATTAAAACCTAATGCATTGAATATATTTAATTCACGATTTGAGAGCAAAAATTCTATAAGATACAGTTAGATCTTTACGATATATTTAAGTGGACAGTGTACAACTTTAAATGATTTCATTGTAATCAGAAATTAATTTCATTAATGTAATTTTCAGATGATATTTTGTACTAAAATATATTGACTGAGGCAAATGATACACAATGTGAACGTTGTTTGTAATTTCAGGAATTTTATACCTTACTTTGTGGCTAGGTGACGTATTTTTTTGATTTGGTGAAGTGTCGTTAACCATAAATTATTTTTTTGGTAAAACGTCGTTAGTGAAAAAAATGGATTTGGCCAAGTGTCGTCGCCCAAAAATTTGCTTTTGGTTAAGTGTCGTTCAAAAAAAAAATTTGTTGGCGAAGTGACGTTGGTCAAACGTCGCTTTGGCGAAGCGTCGCGCCACGGCTTCGAACATAATGTCGCTTACTTCAGCAGCGATGAAAGTTCACTCCTACCTTCAGAAGCTAGTACCACAATCATACCATATTAACTCACAAACCCAGCGTTTTGTCAAAAGTTCCAAATATTCCACACCAACCCAAAAATTATATCGAATATTTTCCCACGTCGGAACTTTTCTGGTTCTTTTACCAGTCCCCGTTTCTCGGTTGGTTTGGCTCATTTTTCCCTGGAAAACTTATTCACGTTATCAAGTCTGCCGAGTTACATTATACAGTGCGTTTGTGAGTGTAATTCTAATATATGTTCTTGTCTCAAATATGCTTCACGAGAAAAGGTCAGTGTCGCGCGTTAAACGCGCTTATCAAATTCAAATTCATGGAAAATGATCTTTAAAATCTGTTTATTTGTAAATTTTTAATGCGTTTCGGCCTAGCCTTGGCCTCAGCAGGTAAAGGGCTTTACCCTATCGTTGACTATGCTAACGAAGTTTATTGCTATAACAATAAAAAAGAAATCGTTCAAATTCAATAAGTATGTCAAGCAAAAGAGCCGATTTTCGGACTCCCCTCCCCCCATGTCGAACTTTTCTAGCATTTTCTCAAGTTTTGCCATGCGTTCACAGCATTGCCTCAAGTTGCCCCATGCCCCAACTTCCACTTCGGAGCTTGGTATAGTCCAAGAAAAAAAAGGCGCTTAGAGAGAGAATTAGAAAGAGAAAAGGCAGCATTGCAGTCTTAGCTTTGTATGCATGCAACACCACACAAAAAAAAATCAACATCAAACATCAACACAACACGGAAAAAAACAGCAAGCAGCAACACAACACACAGTATTGCTATTACAAAAAAGTGTATAAGACGCAGCCAGCAGGTTACTACATGTGTGATTTATTATTATTTGATTGAGCGTTAAACAGTATGGAGTGTTTAGCTGACTAAATGGTGCTTTCCATGTACCACCACTTGAGTCAGCGCAGCGTGCGTGTTGAGAGAAAAAAAAAGATCGAGAGAAGAGATATTGCACGCATACATAAAACATAAAGAGAGAGGGGGAGAACGTGTTTGAATGCATGAAAACAAAACCAAGCAACCAATCAGAAATAGTGCCACAAACAGAACAGATTCTTATCATTTTATGTATTTGATAAGCATTCATACACAATGATACATGTCAATGACATTTTCTATTTGAATGTAATATATAAACCTGACAAAGAAAAAAGATTTACAATTCGAATTCAAATTTTTGGTAAATTTACACTGAACCAAATTTTTGTTTATGGTCTATCAGTGCTTTTTCTAGCATTTACACCAATGTTGTTTGCATGCCCATTCGTGTTCGAGTACATGCCCGCTCAAATAGTTTTGGGGAACAGCTTTATAGTTCAAACATGTTCTGCAGTTTATTTTGGACTTTTAACTTTTTATCGATCACAAACCGTTTTATCAGTATTTTTAATAGCAATCATATTTCTCGAAAATATAAGTCAATACACTTCAACAATGTATTATAGTAGTGCGAAAGGTACAGTAAATATTGCACACTTTTATAAATATTACTTACGTTTTCGAAATGCTCAATTATGTATTGGGATAGCAAACTCAATTTATGGTTTTTTCTTAAAGTGCTTTATATACCTTGGCATTTTGCTAAACTCGTGATGTACCACAACTTGTCTAAAAACGTGTTTAAAAAATTATATATTGGCTTATCTGACGATTCAGGTAGTACCTATACTGTGTTTTATTATTTTATTCAGTTTTCATTATCTAGCAAACATTCCCTATAAGCATTCAATAGAATTTAAGATTTTCTGGAGTAGGTACCTGCTCAAAAGGGAACACAGAAAATTGCTAAAATCATGCCAACATTTCGGATTAGATTTAGGACCTTATGGAATATGCACAACGAAACATGGGCTAATAATTTGTGATGATGTTATTCGTAACACAGTTAATTTATTATTGTTGGGAGCTAATTAGAACTCAATTGTCGATGTGGAGCTTACTTTTTTTAAACTGTGTATTTACTGTACACTTTTATGCGTTTTTTTAGATTTCCTCCAACTGATCATGTAAAATTATTACAAAATATGTACACATATGTGTGTTAGTTTTATGGCCAACGAACATTTCAGATTTTTGCATATTCGACACAATAAATTTATTATTTCTTTAAAGATATATATAAAATGTGCCTAAGTAGATTTATAAAAGTCATACTGAGTATTACAAAGTCCATAGGAAGGTAAGTTTCCATATAACACAACAACATTTTTTAAGAATCATGTGGAAGATTAGATCTGACAACGTGTAACTTAGGTTTCCATGGAAAATGAACAAATATGTATGATCGAGGTAGCATGTAACCTAGTACAATCAATCAATAATATATATCAAAGTAATTAATTTAAATAATATTTTCGTATATATCACTCGATTATGTCAATTAGGATTTTTGTAACTGCATCTTAAATTTTTCACATGATATGCAAAACAAAAAAAGTATATTCTTTAAATACATAATGCTGCTAGTATCCTTAAGCATTCTGAAAACAAACATGACAATGATACACTTACGTATAAATATATACTACGGTATTTTCATAAGCATTTTTAAATACAAGAAGACTTCCATGTGTGCTGATCTAAGCACGGACACTTACGTACATACACATAACACTTTTATAGTGTTGCCACTACAAAAAAAGAATGCTCAGCAAAATGATGAAACGATCATAAATTCATGAGCACACCAACTCAACATCTTCTCTAGTCTCTTGCTCTTCTATTTGCTTTTCTATTATAAATATTAATACGACCTCGGTCTTAATTTAAAGTTAGACATAGACATAGGCTAAATTAACCATTTCGTTGTTGTCGTGATAAATCTGGTAGCTCGTTCGACCCCCATAACAAATTCCATCCAATTTGCCTGCAGACATCGATTATGATGGTCTAATGATTTAACGTGACTCAGTCGGGAACCATGGTAGCCTAATTCAGCTTCGTTTTCACTTTTTTCAGAAGGCTATTAAAATTCTGTAATAATTAGCAAAACAATATTTATAAACTTTAATATAATTTTAACCTTCACTTCACATCATCCTCTTGGATAAATACCAATCACATTTTAAATCTTAAAATAAACAAAAAAGTTTTTTTGTTATTTTATAAAAACGAATTAATGTCATTACATCAAGTTTTCTTAGAAAAAGGGTTGGCGTCAGAGTAACGATATTTAGCTGTTAATCCTTTACTGAGATCACATGCACAAAAAATTCTTTTAAACAAATAACAACGAAGCCATACATGCATGTGTAAGCATTCATGTAACATGTAACAACAAGTGTGAAAAATGATGTCCTAGTTCGTTCTCAAGAATATTTTACGGACAATCGTACATAATCATGACGTCAGTTGCTCCTGTTTATGTAGCACCAGCAGACCAACAAGCCTAATTCAATAGCAGCTATGTCTTCATTCATCTGCTGAAGCTTTTATAAACATCTGTTTGAAATTGGTAAACATTGGTCTGCAGTGTTATTTCATAAGTTCCAAAAACTACTAAAATATTTAATTCTGCAATGAAATCAAAATATTTATTTTGATAGGACGTCAAAGTTTAACTAAAACTAGTAATTATTCCATTACAATGTTCTTCGGTGTAGCTATTCTGATAACCACTATGATGATGGGTCTGGTAAGTTAAAAAAATATTAAGTTTTTTTTTGGATTTTTCTTTTGGGAATTAATAATCTGTTTTATTGAAGGTCGAATCAAAATCAGTAACATGGTCATCAGAGGAAGAGGATTTTCGAGAGACAAAGTTTTTCGAGCCTAATCGTGATTGGAAAATGTTGGATTTTTTGCTGGTTGTTGCTGTTCTGCTTGTTATTATTGTGTTTGTTGTATTGTGTTACTTGTTGGGTGTTTTAGAGGCTTGTAAGAGAGGTCATAAGAGAAATGGAGATAATGAAATTGACAGACGACCACTTCATAGTAAAGGTTTGGCGACTTGTGTGGGTTGTATTGATTGACAAAAATTGGATTTTGTTACCATTGTTCAAGATTACTGCAATTTACATGGTCAGTTGTATTATTTTTTAGATTAAATATATTTATTTGTTAGTTTTTGAACTAATGCGATTGCAATTGAAAAGCAATTGAATATTTTCATGTGGACTGTTATTTAAACTGAATTTCATTTAAGTAGCAAATATTGCATGTATTTATGACGGGATTCAATCGAAATAAAATGTGAGTAATATTTGAAAAATGTGAGGGAAAATTCTGTAAAAACTATATACGAAAAACAAAAAAGTTGTACATAAAATTATTGTACGTTGTCTAAATTCACATATATTTATGAAGTTTACATTTTAGTGAAATAAATAACCTAAACTGAAAAATAAATAAACAAGCCGTGTAAACCAAATGATAACAAAATACGTCAATATCTTAAGCTGCTTGCGCTATTGAAATTTATGATAATACAAGCCAAAGTTAACACGGAAATGGGTGATCTTTTAATTATAAGTACGTACTTACCATGGAACACATTGGAAATTGAAAAACGGATTACGTACTTAAGTACCTGTACTTTAGTCGAATATTATATTTCGAATGAGAACATGATCGAATTTCACTGATTATAATTTTTTTATCTCTAAGTAACGCGCGAAAAATTATTCGCAACTGAAAAATGTTAACGGAGTAAAACATTCCACCATATGCTTTGTTGCTAAGCTAAAATTCGAAATCTTGAAGTATTCTTTAGGAATTTCAGGGAAATAATTTAAAATATTAGATATGCTGTTATAATGTCTATCTTCAGTTTTAAATGTTGTATCGTATGATGTTAGGATTAAATTTATTTTAACTATCGTATTTCCAATTTTACAATTTAAATTTGACTTTTCCATGTCTACTGCGTTCAATTAAACAAACATCTTATGAAGATAAAGTTGTTCACGAGATTTTTACATTATACGCTCGACTTTATTTATAATACTTTCAAAATAGATATAGCAGATATATTTGTAATGCATAATACTCAAAAATTATGTTTAAAAAATATCAGATTACAAATAAATCTGTTAATCGTTGTTGTAAATTTTGGTCCAGGAGCAAAATAAATCACCTCAGTTTCTTGCTTTAATGTGAAAATTTAAACGATCAATAATCTACTCGTAGCATAATTAAAAGAAGCAGACTGAAACTGTAGGAACACGTTTTGTCTAACTTGAGTGTCTTCAGAAATAGTATATCAAAATTAGCCATATGACTTTGTATTAGTTGTATCATTATAAGCGCATTTTTGCAGGGCAACTTAAAATATAAATTTTGAAAAATTAGTAATAAATGGAATAGAGAACCACATCAGAAGAAAAATGACTTGAAACGTGCGTTGAAAATTTGCTCCCCGGTTGTGAATGAGCTCGAAATGGTGATTTGGTTTCCATCGTCATATTTACTATGATTCTTTATAGTTTTTGTGTACAGTGGGTGGTAAATAATTACGATCGGGCCGGTATTTTCTGCCAAAATATTTTCAGTTTCATTGCAGGATTCGAGATTGAAAATGAACTCGTTTTAACAACATTCATAACGACGTTGCTATAACGTGCGAAAATGCTATTCTATTGATGAATATAGTTGTGCTGGATAAAATTAGTGCTTTTTAATGATATTCCACATGACTAGTTTGATATTGCTGCCAAACTATCACTTTGACCTAATGTTAAAAATAATTTCATGTATATGTCCGATCATGAGACTTTTCGATTTAAACTATGAACAAGTCCAATAATTTTGAGAGCTGAACTAACCTTTGAGCATAGCAAATTTTGAGCAAAATCGATAATCTCTTTCATGTGTTATTGTGTTTACTGACAGACAAACATGATCAAGTCCAATTTTGCTGACAATTCTCTTATTTATGAAACAAAAACTGCATTCCAACATATCTTCAGAAATCATTTTGGTCAGACTTAACCCTTGGAAATCTAATAAATTGTCGTGTCGAGCTATCGTAACTGCCGTCTAAAATAATTGGCATTTCTTCTTGGAAAGCTAACTACATATATGTAATGTAATACAAAAAAACACAATTTGCGTTGTTATTCAAACGCTCAATTAAACTGTTTTTCTGTTGGAAAACCAATTAGAAACAAGTGGAGCACTCCAGATATACGTACAACGGTATTTCAAAAATAATGTCTATCAAATCTAATCAATAATTATAACGTACGCACCCATGCTACATTAAAATGGGTTATTGGTGTTCTGGATATACTAGGTTGAATCCTACTATCGGAAAATTTTGTAGCCTTCTTAAGCCACACATGTATATCGCATCGCAACTTATTTTTTAACATTGCCTGTTGAATAGTTCTGACTGCTCTTTCGTTGAATATTTGTCGTCTTATAACATCCTGACAAAATTAGGCTTTCGGTATTCAACTCTAAATGTCATAGATGTGCTAGTAAGCTGTTGATCCGCTCAAAGAGTGACTAAAAGATGCAGTTATGTCGAAGCAATGGTTTCTGTTATCTCTACAAAAGTTTAATAATTCTTGTTAATTGTTATAAACGAATACTCATTCCGGCACATGTAACCATGTGCTACATTGTGTAAATTAAGTTCTAAATACAATATGTGTAATCATTTCCATTGGAAATTAGTTAAATAACTTAAGATGAAATATATATATTTTGGAAAACAAAATAGAATTTTAGAACTAAAATATAGAGGATTTGAAATATTGTTTTTTTGAAACATCAGTTCTATGTTTAACGTATACACATTTATCGGGATGCTAGGCTAATGACGATTTCAAAAAAAACATAAATCGATTTTTCCTACTGGTGCCGTCCATTAAATTGTTTTGCAGATAGATTAATTAAATATTGATCATTTTACACCATCAATGCTTAATAGAATTTTTATACAAGACTGCTTTTATTGTCATGAAGACATCTAATTAAAAGGATGCTGGACTAACAAATAGGTTAAAATCAAGCTGTTGGAAGTGGAACTTGGAATAAAATAATGGTTGTTATGTTGGCACGAATATAGTAAATTACAATCTCAAAGTTTAATTGCTTTTGTATAACGAGCACAAGACAACCATAGATAGCACGCCAAGCTACTACCAGATAAACCGTACACGCTTCGATTAGCTTTAATACTATTGACGCAATACAGTTGCGAGCATTTTTCTTTTGCAATTGGCTGCCCAAAAATTGCTAGTCAAGCTAGGAAAACAATTCAGAAAGTTTTAAAAACTTGGAAATACTCGATATTTTTGAAGAACGTTTAGCATAAATTTTAAAAGGAAAGTAAACAAATAAATTCTATTAAAATAAAATATACAAAAATTGATATTATTTGGAAACAAACAAGTTAATATTTTTGTCGTATTCGAACAAAAAAAGTCATTCGAAGTTAAATTTAAATTTAATTTCATTGAAAGCATTTGTAAACAAAATAACAATGGAACTTGGGAGCGCAATACGTCTAATAGTTAAATATTCAATTTCTTATTTTTGCCTTTTCACCATAGGCTCATGCAACAGTGGTTATTCTGAGTTTCCGATACAAAGCATTACTCAAAGCCAATTAGAAGTTTTGAATCGATTTACCGAATGTTTGACACATATAATTAACCTACAGGATTTTAACATCAATATATCTCTACTTATTCAGCCAGTCGTGTTCCTCAACTACGACTCCACCCCATATCTTATGAACATTTTTCCTACGAAATTACCGAACAAGGACAAAGATTCTTTTATGAACTGGATGTTTTATAACAACTTAACTAAGACAGACGACATGGATAACAAATTAAGAATGGCTAACAAATTCACCCACCAGTGGTTTGACGATCCATTCAGGCTTTCAAGCAAAAAGACGTACTGTGATTTGATTGTTTATCTGCATCCACCAAACGAGGAAATGTCTCCTCATTTGTACCAGAAAAAAGTTTGGAGCAAATATAATGTACTGAAAGATCCGTTTTGGTGGGCTTTTGACCCATTTTGGTAGCAATTTGGAGATCGTCAATACGAATCAAATTATGTAAGTACAGTTCCAAAAATCTCCCTCCTAATTTGCAAACAAGGCGTTGGATCAGTATGCCAGAATAACCATCAAAAGGATCAATGGATTTCAACTGTCTTGCGCAGTGGATTTTATGTTCGAAATTTAGAAATTGTAATAATACTTGAAACGTTCACAACCAGCAATCATTTAAGTTTACTTTGTCCGTATTGCAGTCAATGCAATCCTTTCGAATTGGTGGATATTGTTATGTTTGTATAAATAAGCCCCCAATACTTACATATCAACAATGCGTTTTACTTACGCACATGAGTCATGAACAAACATGGTGCATTACATTTTATTTACGTTAAGTCCAAACGTTCCTTTAGTACGTTCAATGATTTCGTTTTGTGATGATGACGATGATCAAAACTACGTTTTGGTGTAATAGTGTGTAAGTTCATCTTACTCGAGAGCACTACACTCATGTGCACTATTACGTGTAAAGTAACTAGCTTCCTTCGTCGCCTAATTATATAATCAGCACAGAGCTGATGATCATCGTCACTCTGATTAATACTATACTTATACTTAAATCTGATGCAATGTAATACGTTGTATACATAACTGTACTAATTCGCCCATCCCTGTAATTTATGCATAAGTAAATTATAATGCAGTCTGTCCAGCTCACTGTGCACTGGACAGACTAAAACGTTGTAAAGTCTATATAAGAGCTTTGAATTGTAATAAACGGACACTTGTTGTGTGCGACTTCTCCCTACAACATTAATTACTTCTTTCTTTCCTTTCCATCTATGCGAACATAATAACCAACTAGCATCCCACATTTCATGGTGTTCGCACCAGCGTTCCTACCTTCTGTACTTTTACTCATTCATTCATTATCTTCCTCCCACCTCTTCAAGTTCTCCCTTTCTTACAAGTTCCAGACATTAAATTCAGTGAAAACAAAAAAACGCAGAAACTTTATTTTTCCGGAAATTCTCAGGATACTGATCCTAATCAGTTTCCTTGGAATTTTTTTGCGGCCACCGCCCTTTTTGTGAACCACTACACACATCTTCTTCTCCAGTAAAACGA
>JAQFZG010005711.1:0-10004 GCA_034695465.1 Entomobrya nicoleti
GCAAAATCTTGTTCGTATGAATCTAAATTTGAATGTGTTTTTGAAGCCTACAATAAACCAGCTTTAAAATATGAACGGATTTTGGCGCAAAGAATAGCAAAATAAAAGCATTATTTTCGTGATGGTGTAGAGTTTAGCAAAATCTTGTTGGTATGAATCTAATTTTGAATGTGTTTTTGATGCCTATAATAAACCAGCTTTAAAATATGAACGTATTTTGGCGGAAAGAATAGCAAAATAAGAGCAAGATTCTCGTGATGGTATAGAGTTAAGCAAAATCTTAATGGTATGAACCTAATTTTGAATGTGTTTTTGATGCCGATAATAAACCAGCTTTAAAATATGAACGTATTTTGGCAGAAAGAATAGCAAAATAAGAGCAACATTTTCGTGATAGTGTAGAGTTAAGCAAAATCTTGTTCTTATGAATCTAATTATGAATTTGTTTTTGAAGCCTACAATAAACCAGCTTTAAAATAAGAACGGATTTTGGCGGAAAGAATAGCAAAATAAGAGCAACATTTTCGTGATAGTGTAGAGTTAAGCAAAATCTTGTTCGTATGAACCTAATTTTGAATGTGTTTTTGATGCCCACAATAAACCAGCTTTAAAATATGAACGTGTTTTGGCGGAAAAAATAGCAAAATAAGAGCATTATTTTCGTGATGGTGTAGAGTTAAGCAAAATCTTGTTCCTATGAACCTAATTTTGAATGTGTTTTTGATGCCGATAATAAACCATTTTTAAAATATGAACGTATTTTGGCAAAAAGAATAGCAAAATAAGAGCAACATTTTCGTGATAGTGTAGAGTTAAGCAAAATCTTGTTCGTATGAACCTAATTTTGAATGTGTTTTTGAAGCCAACAATAAACCAGCTTTAAAATATGATCGTGTTCTGGCGGAAAAAATAGCAAAATAAGAGCAATATTTTATATAACAAAAATGAAAAAACATGAATTAAAATCAAAGTTTGAACCTGAGGTAAATACGCAAACTTATGATCCACGCCTTCAAATTGAACAGATGTAAACAAAAATGAAAAAACATGAATTAAAATCAAAGTCTGAACCTGAAGTAAAAACGCAAACTTATGATCCACGCCTTCAAATTGAACAGATGTAAACAAAAATGAAAAAACATGAATTAAAATCAAAGTTTGATTCTTAAGTAAAAACGCAAACTTATGATCCACGCCTTCAAATTGAACAGAGTTAAATAAAAATGAAAAACATGAATAAAAATCAAAGTTTGAACCTAAATAAAATAAAGACAACTCTTATTGCCATTAAAATGATTAGAAATAAAGTTTGAACCTGAAGTAGAAACGTAAACTTATGATCCACGCCTTCAAATTGAACAGATGTAAATAAAAATGAAAAATATGAATTAAAATCAAAGTTTGAACCCAAAGTAAAAACGCAAACTTATGATCCACGCCTTTAAATTGAACAGATTTAAACAAAAATGAAAAAACATGAATTAAAATCAAAGTTTGAACCTGAAGTAAAAACGCAAACTTATGATCCACGCCTTTAAATTGAACAGATGTAAATAAAAATGAAAAATATGAATTAAAATCAAAGTTTGAACCTGAAGTAAAAACGCAAACTTATGATCCACGCCTTTAAATTGAACATATGTAAATAAAAATGAAAAAACTTGAACTAAAATCAAAGTTTGAAGCTGAATTAAATATTTAAAAGTTTGAATCGTTCGTCCAATGTAAGTGTATATATCTACACATCCAAGTTTAAATGATTTTTACTTCTGCAGAATAATCAATTCATTTCTTAAAAATAAAATACATATTGAATTTACCATATTATAAAAATGTTATTATATAGATAGGTTGCACATCTTTCTCGAATTCAAACAGAAACAAATTACCATTTGAATAAAAACAAAACATTAGATGATTGTTGAGCCTTAATGTATTTTAGTTTCAACTGACGTGATTAAATAAATAAACAAATACTAAATTGACATGTTAAATAAATATTGTCATAACAAAAACATTTTAAATTTTTGTTTGGTACAGTTATCCGATTACAAATAAATTAATACACGATTAAGCAGCCTTGCAGATATTTGCAAAATATAGTATGTTTTTATTGCTAAATGTGTCTTATTAAAGAAGATGAGTAACTTCATTTTTTAAGATGTAACATACTATTTTCTACAAAACTTGATAAATACAAATAGGTTAACATGGCAAATAATATTTCAAAAAAGATGACAATAAAAGTCTTTACATTAATGACGTCACTTTGGAAAACTTTTTCTGGAGTATCATCATTCACTATGAATTTGGTGTGCTTACTTAATTGTCTATTTAAACAAAAGAAAATTTACAAATTTACCCTGTTCAAAGAAAAACGATACTGGTAAATATTTAAGACTCAAAAGCATTTTAATGCTTAAGGTAACGTTTTTTCAATAAACAGATTTGTATACACAGATTTTTTGAGCATAAGAATATTTAGAGTTTTTAAAATCTAACAAAACTACCGGAATATTATTGTTACAATAATTTTTGACTCGTGAACTAACTTGCGATTTTCAAGTTTAACAATTTAAATTGGTTTCCATTAGACCAATAATTATCATAAAAATATTTATCGTTTGCAATGCTAACATTGCACTGCCGACACAATAGCATGTTTACACCATTCTTGGCGTCTGCATTTGCCATGAACTTGAAAAACTATAAAAATGCGGTATGTCAGATAAGTTTTTGATTATGTGGTCATCGTTATGACGTCTTTTCTTTGAACGTTGTACTGTGACGTTACATTGTCACGAGTTCCAGTTTTCGTCAAACTAAATTATTTTTCAGTAGAGAATAGCTTAATAACTGCCCTGTTACCTAAAGATACTACTCCGATGAGATACCGGGATGATCAACGCAAACCCGTAATTTTACACAAATCAGAATACATTTTAATTAACCATGAAATAGCAGATTAAATTTTTGCTAATGGTTTGATAATCAGATTGAATTTTCATTGTGGATTGTCATCTGCCGACATTATTTGTTGAAGAGCTTTTTTGAACTAAAACTTAAATACATGTAAACCAAGTTACCGTAAACTACTAAAATCTTTTTACTTGGTAAAAGAGTTTTGTATTGATAAAAATCAGCAATATTAAATTAACAAGATATATATTTTTACAGCAAATGTTATTATATCCATAGATCTAGTTTGTGGTTTACATCGAATATGGATAATTTCATTCAATGAAAACGAGAGCATCTACTGTATAACATAAAAAAAACTTGCATTTATGACTGATGCATATAAATTCATATTGTCCCTTTATGAAAGCATGCAACTGTTTATTTTCGTTAGCAAAAGTTGGCTCATCAAAAACTGTAAATGATTTGCTAACTTTATTACTTTCTGTTGAATGCAATAGTTATGCCTAAATTCTTGATTGTTTACACTGCTTACATTGCAATGCCAACATACTATGAAGTTTACATTAGTTTTTAAATTTGCACTTGACATGAGAAACTGGCTAAATACATTATTTCGTTTACCATTTTGATCCTGTGGTCCTCATCATGACTTCAAGGACAATCATCGTTTTGCAGCGACGCGACTTTCCATGTTTACGAACATTGGATGTCCTAATTTGGAAATAATTCTCAGCAATATAAGTTGAAAGCTATCTAATAGAACATTTAATTGATCTTGGGTTAGGTGATTCTTTTCCGAAAATAGGTATCTGTCTATACGTGTGCTGCTGTTTTGCTGTGTTTTTAAAGCTACCTCATTTCGAATTTCGAATTACATTTTGTACTTAAGTGGACACTCTAAGTTACAGTAAATCTGACCACTTTAATCTTAATATACTAACGAATAAAAAATGATATAACGAAATTTGTTAGGTAAGATGGGAAGCCTAAAAGTATGTTGTAAATCCTCTGAGGACGAAATGTTGTTCTTGAAAAAGATACCCATGTCGTCATAAACTCAACCTTCAATAAAAAGAATAGATTAATTTTAAAATTCATTTTACAACTGGGGAAAAAATCTGGTACCCAAACCAGTTTAAGTGATTTTTATTCATCATTATAATAGTATATTAAATTAGATGTGTCAAAACTCACCGGAAATTTTGAAGAAAAAATTCGCGAGTTTTCGTCATTCTCAAACTTGCTGTTGGTAGATAAACTAGCAATATCACATTATCTCACTGATTTTAGTGTTGAGTTGAATTAAACTTACTTGTACAACGTCATAATTCTTTGCCATGTATTTAATTGAGTTTTAAAATAAACAATTATCCTTAAATATGAAAATAAACAAAGATTGAAATAAAACCAGTATAAAGGATCTCTCCTTACCTGTCACTCTATTTAAATAACAAACTAAACTTTGATTCTAAACGACTTATTAAATTACGCATGAAATAAGGATTCTGAAAGGTCGGAAACATTTTCAGGTTGAATAAATTGATGTCGTCTGAAGTGACTGCTTCCATTTGTATACATATGTATAAACATGTGGATGCTTGTTTTAATAAGAGAATAGCTTACAAAATTTCTTTGTTCAACTAAATGTTTTATTGTCATATCATAATCATTTTGACAAATTAGTTATAGATACATGTATCATTTCCCACGGGTTTGTTTGTTCTTTCAATGTATGGATCTTGTATTTGATTTTGTTTACATAAGTGCAAAATATCAATGATTCTCTTTCCAGCACATATGGTATGCACATATGTATGTATATTGGAGAATCAGCTACATGCTGCATTTGCATATTGATATTTTTTGTGATATTTATTTTAAAGATTAAAAATAGATTAAAGTAAAACCAAACATGAAATTTATTTATTTTTCAAATTGTGAATTCCAGTTGCAAGATTTCCATTGAATCTATATTTATCTTTTTTTTGTGTTGAAAACGTCTATAAAAAATCAGTATTTAAAAAAAATCTATTAAATAAAAGGTAATGTGCCCTATGCAATGCACACATAGCGGTAAAAGCAGTACATCAGCTTATATTTATGTGGCTTTTTATGTGTTATTTTGTAATTCAAGATAATTGGTTTGCAATAAAGCAATCCAGGAACATTTGTACTTTCAAGTTTATGTGTTTTTACGCGGAAGGAATAATACATTTCCTTCAAATATTACTGCAGAGACTGTCACGTTGTGGTTAACCATATGATTATACCAACAAGTAAAAAAAGTCGTCAATTCCAACACCTGATGATACTTTTCGTCCAAGAGCAAACTAGTTCATTCAAAGCAGTTGTCAGTTGTCAATCTACAAAGGATGAGAGCTGTGATATTGAAGCCGATTTATGCATTTTGGGAATCTCAGTAGACCTTAACTTCACCAGGAATGTTATAATTTGTTTCATGATAATGCTTGGTTTGCGGTTTGGAGAGTACAACTCTTTCGATGCACAAATGCATAAAAGACCATTACAGCGATGACAAAATTGTTACTATGATGCACGATTCTATGCTGGGATGATTTGAAGGACATTTTTGTACTTTGTTACAAATGAAGGATTACAAGATAAAAAGTGCATGCAATATCATATGTAGTAGGTATATTGCAATTTTGGCACCCGTTTGTATAAATGGTAGGTTGTTTGTATAAAAATAGCAATTTGACGATATTTATTACCACATTTCATCCTTTCGATTGGGGTACTAACATACGGGTGCATTCTAAGTTGTTATATACGTTTATGATAAAAAAAATTATTCGGTCTTTGTCCGAATAACTACAGTTCGTACAAATCCCGTGTATAATTTAATATCCAATTGCTTTTACAAATAACTGCAAACTACGTATGGATTTTATTAAATTAAATTCCTTTTTTAATAATGTACATTAATCAATTATCAAAAATGTTGTTAAAGCTATACATAAAAAACCATTAAAGATTAAAACACTTGACTCAGACACATTCGAATGTGACTATAAATTATTTCTGGTCCGCGTCTCCTTCCATGGATTTTTTTAACTATTCCAATTATTCAATACCAACTTTGTTTAAATGTCTTTAACGTACTTCTACAATAAGTAAAGTTCCTTAAAATTATTCTGCTAACATTGCTACTAAGCTTTGAGCTTACAAATTTAAAATTAATTGAAAATAACTTGTTATTTTACTTAACTTGTAAGTCAATTAATCTAAGAATCATTTGCTATTATTTAGAACATTTGTGGATAAATTGAAAATTTATCTAAAATTTATCTTGGTTTTAAAGCTCAATGAAATAACTTAACGATTTACCATCTCACCAAGTGCGTTGAATCTTGAAGTTTAATCCCAATAACATTCAGGCTAAATAGAACTGAGGATAAAATCTCTATTGTGCTCTAGTCAGTGAATTTTACAGTGTAAATTTAACTGTTAAATATTAGCACAAAATTTTTGAACACTTTTTTGATAAACCTTCATGAAATTTCGTTCTAAAACAAATCAAGTATTTAATAAGTACAGTTTACAATTTTCACTTGTTCGCAAGACTTTACAGGAGAACATTGTTACCAGAAGATGTATCATGTATCACATTGAGTAATGCCATTTCTTCTCTAAATAAATAAATACTTCACCTTTGTTATCAAATTGTCGAATGCCGTATTGTGAGCAGGAATTCTTTTGCAGAGCCCAGAACAGCTAGTGTATTACATAACAGGCAGTAAATTTGTACTACAACTACTACTACAAACAGCCACATAATCGTTATTGTAAAAAAGTGTCTGATTTTATTTAATAAAATGTTAACGATTTTGCTTAAGTAGTTATTAACAAACGGATTAGTATCACAAAGAGATTTCATTTTGAACCTGTTCACTACTTGACGGTCAGTCAACTACTTTGAAAGAAATATTAGCACTAATACACAAAAAAGCAAAAAATGATCTTGGCTCAAACAAATCGTTTTTTTTGGCGTGCTGATCGGATATGCAGGGACATAATTTACTTGCGGTTTCAGCTCTTTATTCAGCTGACTAACCACATAAATGCATTTGAACGTACAAGTTGTACGTGATCATGACGATTACGTCGCAGTTTGCTGGATGCATTTACCATTAACTCTAAATTCTGTAATAATTTCCTTACATTAAAAAAAAACAACTGAATATAAAAAATAATAATAAAGGATTGAATCTACGTTATATTCGCAATATAAATCTATAGAATAAAGGGATTTTTTTACATCTAATTTATTATTTCTTACAATAGCGAATAAAAAGCTCTACAATTCAAGATTTTTTTGGTAATGCAAATTCTTACATTAAAACATTAACTGAATATTTAGTGTGATTACCAGCTTCTTCATTTAACAAAATGGCGAAACAGTAGTAATTTGTTGTTTGCATAAAAACGATAACATTTATTACTTATTTCTTATATTTGGTTAGATGTATTTATTGAGGTTTCCATTGCTTACATTACAATTTACAAGAATGTTTTTCATGCAGAAACGTACATAAATTATTTTCCAAGTTTCCCCAGCATTTTTTTTAACAAAAAAACAGTTATAAAGAACGGTATAATCAGAACAGCTATTAACTCATTTATTTTGATTTATTTTGAGGTTCATAGCCCGAGTGGTTCGACTACCCCCTTACAACGTTGTATGGATCATCACAGAACCAAGTCGTCGGAACATTAAAATATGTCTGATTGTCTTGAAGTTATACAATTTAAATTTAATATTTAATAGAGTTGTCTGCGTTCATTGCAAACACACTGTTGATTTGTAGGCATCGGTTTTACATACCTTGTAAAAATGATCAACGTGCAAGTGTCACAATTCTAGTTTGTGTAATTTCATACTAAATTGCTCATACTACCTTGACACAAATCATATTCACTATTCACATTGTCTAGTTTTCTAATCCACATTATACTGTCGGCTTAATCATAAAAAAATCTTTAAAGTTTATGCTCTAAATGCACTATTCTACTCTTTTAATTAACACTATTGATTGTGGTTTACCTTTTGTAGCCTGATATAAAAAGTTAGTTCAAATTTCCCCTGGAAATATACCATAAAACTATAACATTTTCTTGTTGATTTGTATTGCTTTAATAAACTTTTCATATACTTGCTTAATTTTTAGTAACTAAACATATTTAGCTTTCAACTAGTCAACAATTACGAGCTCGGCAGTTCTAATTTAATATCCCAATTACGAGCCTACCGCCGTACAATTGCGATCGAATGTCATCACGAAACCCAGTAATGTTCATTAGTTAAGTTTATTTAATTATTATTTACTTGAGGGCAAATAGTTGGTTGGCATGTTTTTAATCATGAAAATAAAAAATGTTCAGGGTGTATGAATATGTATGCTGATACAAACAATTTTTTTATCAAATAAAACAATGTAATTCTATTCAAAAGGACAGATTATCGATAAAAAAGTCAGTTTAAATCATTTTTATTTACTAAAATAAATTGTTTGTCAAATGTTTCAAAAATGTTGATAATCCCCTGATTTACAAAGTTGTCTATGATAGTTCATGCATTATCTGATCAGACGAATTTAACCTTATTATATTTGCGTCATCAAATGAATATTGATTTTCAATATTTAAGTGATCATACAAAAGTATGTCACTTGCCCACATTTCGTTCTAAGTTTAACCAAATGGCTTAACCTTATTACACATTTTACACATTCTCATTTTTATATTTTATCCATTTTGTGTTATGAATGAAAAGACCATTGGTCACATAGCCCAGCTTTGTGGTTCATTGTTTTTGTTGTTCTACTAATACTGATTAGGGGATCACGGTCATTACTCAGCATGTGTCTTTGTGGTTTCTATAATCTTGTATTTGTCAACCAACCTTTGCACGCAATTGTATGCAACCTTGTTGCACATGTGTTATGGAATATTTATAAGTGTGAGTCTGTTTTTTGGACATTTTGTCCTCATGTTTATTCTAGAAATATTATCTGCTTTACTTAGTACATGAGATCAGAAGTGATATATACCCTTGTTCACTGAACAGCTCCCGTTCACCCCCTTTTTGGTTGTAGAACTTTTTACAAATCATTTTGTAGACTTCGAAAATCTCAATTTTCCCCATGAACCTTCAGTTCATGCCATGTGTACATATATATTTACTTTATAAGCAATAAAAAATCACTTATTGGTTGTTACCATAAGAAAGAATTACAGTCCTATTTACAAACTTTTGTTTTCAATAAGTAGTGCCTGCCCAGATGTTTAGTTTCATCAGCGTCCAATAATACTAGTTATAAATAGTACTGGTAACTATTTAATAGAATTCAATTATAAATACAAATATCGATATGCTAACAAGCGTTGTATGGTATATAAAATTACCGCCTTTGAACGGTTTTTGGATATCAAATCATTAACACAATGCCCGGTCGCTAGGTCTAGGCCTAACCTACCGTCTTTTTTTGTAAAAATATTATTATATTTGCTGTGGTTACATTTCCATAACAATTATAAGGAGAATGTATTTTGCATGATATGATAATTACCGGGTATCATTTCACAATTAAACTGGAAAAACTATTTGTACATTTTTTAGCTTAACGCTTAACTAATTGGCGAGATTTATAATTTAAAACTCTGAAATTAAACCAAATATTTAGCATTTGTATGTGCCACATCTAATTACAAAAGAATAATTGAATACAACATGTTGTAGTTCGATCCTTTCTAAAATTCCGGGAACCCGTATGTTACGATTTCCAGTTACATCAGTGTTTACACATTTATTTAAATTAACTGGTTTACTTTTCGTTTATTCATAAACTATTTCAGTCAACGAAAAAATATTTAATAAATATATTTCGAGCTATTGTAGTCCTTTATATTAAATCTGTCATGTGCTAGTTATCAAATACATTTTTGTTAACTAAGCTAAAACTTATGATTTTGGACATAATTCAATTTTACAAAACTTTATTTATATTTATGGTAAGAGTAACTGGTATAATTACTAATAAGTTGTTAGTAAGTATACCAGT
>JAQFZG010005712.1:0-10003 GCA_034695465.1 Entomobrya nicoleti
TTGCTGTCGAACTGATAAAAAAGAGCGCATTTTGCATGATAAAAAGGGTTAAACAGAAAAAATTGTGCTTTCAGGGCATTAACAACAACCTCCTCCTCCACTTCCCTATTCCGCAATTTTTATTTTGTTACCCAACAAACTAGTAGTAGTAAAAAAGCAATAAGATTTACTACTGTCGTGTTAGTTTTTTTTTGCCTTTTTGCGTGTATGCATAGTACAACGTGCATTCCACATATTTTGTCTAGTCTATGAAACTTATAAAATGACAGAAAGCTTTTCGACATAATAATTTACCATTAGTGAACACAATGAGTACAGACTAATTCTCATGATCTATAAACACTCTTTAGCTCTCTTTGGTCTAACTCTAAATGGTTTTTAACTATAATATTGACTATAAAAGAATGATAAAAGGCTGCTATTCAAACAGAAAGCGACTAATACTTTGTATCACTTCTGACTGACACAACGATGATCCCATCATGAAAGTATTTACTTATGCGTGCATAAAACAAAACATCTCAATAAACAAAGCAAAGTGGAAAGCAAACATTGCGAAAGCTTTCAAAATGCGTTCAAAGCACTTCAAATAAAATCCTTTCACCTTTTCTGACTTTTAACTGTAGCACAGTTAAATAAATATGCTATCAAATTTTCACAAGTTACTTAATATGACTCATGACATAGTTAAGCCAATTAAATATGAGCTAACCTTTTGCTAGTATATTGTGTCATCTGAAGAACTCTCCTCAAATAATCTGGATAGGGCACGTATATCGTGGAATTATGCCAATTGATTGTACCCTTTTTATTGCGTTTTCTACTGCTTCGACTGCTGCCACCGACACTTCCGCCTCCTCCACCAGCTCTGTTACCACTGCTGTAATAGTCATCCTCAACTTCTCTCGAAGCGACATCATCAAAGCCCATTAATTCACCAAAGAGAAAGCTCCAGTTGACTGTGCCAAATTGGTGCTGAAGTTGGTCCAAAGTGAACGCATTGTACACTTTATTTTGTTGCTTCCAAAATTTCCGGCTTCGTTGACTCGGTTTGATCTGTTTTGTACAGGACAATAAATAAAAATATTAACAACCAGAAAGTTTTCACCAGTAAAACCGAACCAAAAAGCTGATTGCTTATTTAAAGCTGTAATATAACAAGCGACAAGGCACTGAATGAATGAAGGGTACAAGAAACATACACGTAATTACAAAATGTTCGCATGCTCCAAACGTTTTTTTTTCTCCAAAAATAAGAGCTGAGTGAGCTCCAAAAAAAATGAGTCTGGCTAAACTAATATAGTCACATTCCCAAACTGAGAGAAAATAGGAAAGTACATATGTATCAAGGTAAATGGAACAAGACTGCCGGCTAGATGGAGAGAGAACGACAAAAGAATTAAGGGAAATGTACAAACACTGTCAAATCCGATTATATATAACCTGGAGAAATGTACACGGGCAAAAGAGAAAGAGACGCATATACATTTTGTGTTATTATTATACTTTGCCTACTCGTACATACATGACTGGGCACACAAGAACTTGAGAAATTTTAGTTGTATGTGGATTCTGGTTTGGTTTTCCTATTTCTATACGATTTTCTAAGTATTCTTATTTCACTGGCTCAGGTTTTTGGTCTTCTTGCTTTCTTCTCTCAGGAGAATTACGTATTGATAAGTCAAAGGGTAAGAAGGCAGCATAATGAATAAAACTAACACAATAAAAGAAGACGTTAAGAAGAAAAAGGAGATGGCAGACAGACGCGCTTTGCTTTCTTTCTCTTCGTAAGCTTGTGGTATTCCAATAGCGGAGAAAGTTGTAGAGGAGAAATTTCCTGGCAGAATCTTGCATTAAATTCAAGTAAATTTTAAGATTGTTGGCAATGTTGAATGTGCGGTGTGTTGCGGCTTCTTTGGCCTGCCACTCTTTTAGAAGACTTGTTCTTGCTGCTGAACAATGTTTTACACCACAGCCTATTCTACTGACTTTTCACTCTATCGAAGAAAGACAAAGTTTTAATATTTACTGGATTTTCTTTTGTTCTGCTTCGTGTTTAAAATAAATAAAAGGAGTCGGTAAATTTCAAAAGGGAATGTATGACAGGAAGAGGAACACAACGATTTTGTATGAAATTAAGAAATATTTTCGTTGTACTTTTTCCTTCAATTTTCTTAAATCAGCAGCACCTAAAGCCTAAGTTGTTGCATCACCTTTTGAAATTCTATCCACCATGATCAACTTACAGCTATAGAGTTTTGCAGTTACAATAAAAATTACTTCAAATCCGAAGAAAATTGAGATATTTCCGCAATCTGAATATTGCTAAACTTTTAAGCGATTTCTAAGAAAGAAAATTCCTTAATTTGTGGCTATAAAACTAACTTCTTGAGTCTTAAAATTCAATCTACAGAATAAATTCTCAGAGAATACTTTTCTTTCTATTACTGAAGAAGAGGGAAATGTCAACTCCACCACAGGGACAAATGGGCAAAATTTAATTTTACAGACCTCCTTGTTTCAATCAAACTTGATTGTATCGGAATTTACAGCAATTTCGTGGCCACATTATGTGCATGCAATTTATCGACATGTTTTAATCTAAAAGATTGTATTCAGTACTTAATTTCATTAGTGCATACATATAAATATGTACATTTGCCGAAATTGTCATATCATATCAACATTGAACGCTCGTTCTATGAAAAGTAAGCTTAGTAAAAAATTCTACCTGCCTTATCAATGTTTGAAGCAATTAGGGAAACATCTTGGCTGTCAGACAGTATCTCCGCTTCACTCATCCTGAGTAACTGGCCGACTTTCCGCACCAATGCTTTCATATGCTCCTTTTTCTTTGCATCAATGCTGTCCTACAAAAAAAACGATATACTTGTCAACAAAATAGCGTGAGAAAGACAGATCATCAACCAGTCTTCGCCTGAAAATAAGTCAAACGACATTTTTTATTTGAAGTAATCTACCAGAACCAAGGACGCAACTGAACTACCATAAAAGAAAGTTTATCTTAAAAAATACACCAAAACAGTAAAACAAGAGATGAAAATAAGATACACTGACACGAATTATTTCAAGCAAAGACAAGACTGTGACAGGAGTTCATTAATTATTGACACTCTGCGCTTATTTCATTTACTCCATTTTTACTTTCATCCAATCCTCCTTACATAAAGCTACTTTTCTTTCAACTACTGCGATAACCCACACCATTTTATTTTGCCAGTGTGTGCTATTATGTTGTACAGAGAAAAAAATGGGGAAAATATCCCATGAGAATAAAGTGCAAGTGGAAAGTGGAGAAAATAAAGTAACACAATTTTTTTTAGTTCATGTTAAGTTGTTTATGTCTATACTAAAGTTGCTCTTTCCAGAATGCTCACTTTTAAGTTAGCTGACATACATATTAGAGAAAGTAAGGCTTTAGAAAATAATTCTCAACTGAAAATGCTATACAACAGTCACGTTAAATAAAACCGATGCCTTAACCCACTATCACATTTTTTCCACTTCATTTACACCAGTTTAATAGTAGTAGGCCAAGCTGCCAGAAATCGCAATTTATTATGTCACCCCAACTATCTAGCACCAATATATTATCCATTATATATACACACTCTTCTGCTCACGGTATTTAGTTAAGAAAGGAACAAATATATTAAACATTGGAATTCCCGTAAGTGAGCAACATTTATATTCATAAATGACTTTCTGTATTGTGTAAAAGCTGAGAAGAAAAATGAGTGAAATATTAACTTGACTTACTTGAATTATTTTGTACAAAGCTTGCCTCTCCACTGTATTGGCGCTACTGGTGGAGGACGACCCATTATTGCTGGAAGGGCCACTATTACCTTGCGATGTTGTTTTCGTTGGAGTAGATTGAGAAGTTACATTTTTGAGAATGCCGGGTGTCAAATCTTCTACAGAAATAGGCTCATCTTCTTCTACAAGACTGTAATAGGCGTACTCACTCTAAATAGTGGAATAATAAAAAGACGAATTGATATTTCTAATACTAATTTTTCTTTGAAAGAAAACCTCGTCCAATGTACATTTAATGTACGTTTTCTTTGATTGAAATATAAAAAATGACTTCGTGTACAATGAATTTGTTTAGTGATGTAATTAGCGTTTTAGACGTACATTCATCAGGTCATCATCTTGACGAGGCGGTCGGAATAAATTTGGCACAAGGCTGGTTTGTCTTGGCAGCTCAATAATGAGAGCATATCGCTCCCTGTTTTTGGCATCTATGTCTAATGTCAGGTCAATCAGGGGAGCAGCATTCACTTGAAGAAATTTCAAGATAACTTCTGTTATGTCGAAGTCGTTGTCGGACCAGAGGTCCGTAGTCTTATAGCCTCCTAGTGAGTCCAACAGGTCTAGAACTGTGTAAGCACACGGTACAATGTTGATACAATTTAATTCGATTCCAGGTTTGTATTTATTGAAGAAGTCCGGGTAATTGTAGGCGAAGACGAAAATAGAAAACAAGTCAAATTAGTTAGATTATTGAATTGTATGATTTTCCTCGAAATTTCAAAGTATGTACTATTTTTAAAATATCATATTTAAGCTTTTTCTAGGGACTTTTAATATATATTATATACAGATAACAACAATGAAACTCAGTAAAATCTCTTTATTATTGGTTTGGTGGGCTTTTTACTCATTAAAATTATTAAATTAGTTTCGTGTGCTTTGAACTTTTTCATTTCTTTTTTACTTTTTTGTCTCGTCTATTCCCAGAGGAATTTATTAAAATCATTGAAAAGTTCAAATAAGCTTAACTTGGAGGAAATTTAATGATCTCCGTCAAAAAAAAATTCGCTGATTTAAAGTTTAAATTGAGTTACTTACTGAACCTTGCTAAAGAAAGGATGAGTAAGCATTATACTCTCAATTTTACATGCTTATTCAAGAATTGTTTGCATACATGCACAGAAGTTTCGTGCCTATTTTGCACGATGTACTTTTACTCTTGTTTTAGTTTACTTGGTGGTGTACTTTTCACTTACTCAGCTCGTTTTCATCTGGATTTGTAAAATTGATGCAGCTTCTGTAGAAATTCTTTAGTGCAGTTACTCCCGGGTCTACTTTATGAATGGGTATCTCTTCCTCCAGCAAGGCTATTACATTAGCGTGCAATGAAAGAAAATACATTATAACTAATTAGTGTACAGAGTTTATTCATTATTATCTACATCAATAGTTGAATGAGTAAAATTTAAAGTTTTTTTCCAGTATGTTATCAAAGCAGGTATGTCAGTAGTGAAACAGTAAAGGAAATGAGGTACACAGGGGTCCCTGGTAAAAGGTCCTTACATTAAGACACACACATAAATAAAATGGAAGGGACAAGGCCAAAATAATTATGAAAAGATAGTACTCTGGAAATACAGGAAGGCAATGATTGATGACACTGCGGAAATTACATTTGTATTTGGAAATAGCAGTGATGCTTTACACAAAGCTCTGGAAGTATTTTGACGCAAACAACCGAAAATAAGAGGATTACATGAAAGGAAAGACGAACCAATTGGATTTTACTTCTAAAATAGAAAGTCAGTCAAACAGGTAAAATAAGAAGGAAATAGGCTTACATCAAACTTTATAAGGGGAAATTGAAAACATATTGGCAAAACACATATGTGTGTAAGATAGTAAGATTATCTCTCCACTGGTTTAAAAAAGGAAAGTCATTTTTCTCTTTTCCTTCCTTAGAGAAATGAAAGGAGAGGATGTGTTTTTTGTTGGAAATGGGAGAAAAGGAAGAATATACATAAGCAACGAACTTTTTAGAAAACCATCCACACTGTCTCGTAACTGATTGATATTGGCCGCCAAATAGAGCTGTTCCTCGGAGATTGGGTTCTGCGTTTGCCATTTGGAACATGCAAAATGATAGAAATCCTGACATGGATCTGCACTAAAGTTTGCACTATGTACGGCACGATAAGAGATGTCGATACATTCCACCGAGTCGCAAAGCCCAGCAAATCCCAGTCGCTCATCCAAACACCTCTGGTGATGATTCATACAAACATACAGAAAAAATTATGATGGTAGTAATAATCATATTCACAGTAATGCTATCAGGAACATGAGTATATATAGTAAGGTAAAAACATTCGAGTTGATGCGTATTGTCGGCAATGTAGTTAGTCTTATTCAACAAGAAAATATGAAAGGGAATGTATGAGAATAAGTTAGATGTACATAATAGAATTTTCATCCTTAAACATCTTATGTTCCTGACGCTTTCCTGGAATAAATTTTCTGAATTCCTCCACTGCATTGTATGCCTACCTATGCCTTACTACAATTTCATTTCATAAAAGCTCATGATATGATGTCATGTGAATGCGATTTTTGTTCAGTCCAAGCTATATTTCATATTTTCACAATTTTATTGACTAGCACAGCACAATAAGCGATGACTTGGTATAACCTAAACTCTATATTATGTGGTGTCGTGTATCATGTCCTTGTGCTAAAGAAACGTTTTATTCACAACTAAAATGTAATACGAAAAAAATATGTTACGCGAAACATTCGTGCATGATATGAGAGCTGGTGGGTATACAATTCAATAAGTTGGTAAAGTGGATCATTTTGATGGATGTCGGTTTTAGGATATAGCTTTGCTGTGAGTCGAGTCAACTATCCACTCCTTCTTCTCACACAGCAATTTAATAAAATGCAAAGTAAGATGCGATAGTGCACTCATGACTCCACTTTCCCCTGTAGTGACATGACATAAGTCATAAACTCATGAATTGTAATAAAAAACAGGAAAATAAAACCATTTAGAGTTAGAGAAAAAGGACATCGCAGTCATGATATCATTGAATAATCCAACAAATAATATTTGAAACTTTTTTCCTTCATACTTCGTGGTCCACTGAATATTGGAAAAGAGAAAAGTTGTTACACAAAAAAAATAAGAAAAAGGGGTTCAATGGAAAATCAATAGATAAGTAAGAATATCTCAAAGACAAATAAAAAAGTTTAAATTAAATTTTCAGTTTCCACCAACTGGATTTTAAGTGAAAGACTCGCTCTTACATTGCGCTGGTCTATGTAATGAATGTATCACGTTATCCGGTTACCTACCAAAAAAGAGATGTCTGTCACGTGACGTGTTAAGCACATACACACATGCTATTTACCAGTCCGCCTTTTGCATGTTCCTTTTTCTCTGAAACTGTTCCACATTTCATTTCAACTCCTCCTGTCTATATTCTTAAACTGAAAATGCCAAATCTCAAACATAGTGAATACGGTTTTTAATGCTTGATGAAGATCAATCAAACCAAGTTTCCAGAAATGTAAAAGTCTTAAAATAACTTTTGTAACAGATAAAAGCAATTCTATAGGTAAAGCCTGACATTCGTCCTACTTTGATGATGTAATTTCACTAAGTTTCATCTTACTTTATGAGTACATCAATAAAAGGCACTACTCAACTCATTCACTTAACTTACCGGGTTTAAAAGTCCCGTCAAAGGTCCCGAAACAACAACGAAAGAAGCTAAACCAAATAACACAATTGTCAAAATGGCTACAGCGGCAGTGAGTCTCATCTCTCTCCCCGTATATCTTGGTTCTCCCTCAATGTCCCTAAGGGGTCTTTTACGCGATCCTCCCCTTCTCCCACCGCCGCCGCCACCACCATCATCACGGTCCCGATGACTTGCTCTACCAGAAGAATTGGCCGCTGCTGTAGCTCTTGTGATGCCGTCCATATCTGAGACGACTACCATGGACTTTTTCTGACTTTTTGAAGAATTTTCACCACCTCCCGGCATCATTAACTCTGCAATGTTTTAAATAAAATACAGTCTAGAAAATTATATGGGTTTACATACAAAACACATTTTGTCGACAGCTTTTGAGTTTGCACGCAACGGTTGTGAGTAAATCGTGTAATAATCACGAAACTGACAAGACTTGTCAATACAACATTTGTAAGGCCCACTGAGCTTGCTATTTTCTCTTCTGATTTTTAATAGCACATTTCTGTTTTATCACTACCAACACACCAGTGATGGCCTCTGTATTTTGACTGTACGCATTAAAAAAATTGCCACAATTTTTAATAGTTTGCTTATCACTCGACTTTCATATAAACTGCTCCTCCACTATCCTGTCAGTCACAAGCCTTTTTTTCACTTCAATGCATTTTAGCTAACACTTCTGGAGACTACTTAAGAATATTTTCTGAGAAGTTGCCAATGTTAATTTTTCCCCTCCTTGTGTGAATTTCACAACAAAGAGTAAAGAGAAAGAAGAGTCGCGACATCACAAAAAACAACTAACTGTACAAACCACCCAATAGAGTAAAGCATAAAGTCGCAAAGTCAGAGATTTTTTTCAAACTTTGTTATTTTTCTCTTGTTGGCAGTGCTTTCTTTTTCTTCGGACGTCGTTTGCACCATGATGATGATCATATCATCATCACCATCATCTTGAGCATTACAAACAGTAGCACTAGAGCACTAAAAAGAAAAACAACGTGTTATCTACAAGCAACAACCGCGACTTTTTTATGCTTACTTTTTCACAACTTTCTTCTTTCCTGTTTGCCTTATAGATTTTTTTCTTCCGTTTGTTGTGTTCCGCGTGTGTGCCTTTGCTTACTACTTCGTTTTATGTTGTTTTGTTGCAATGCGTTTTATAACTCTGACTCGACTACTATTTTTTTGTACTTTTGTAAAAAAAAATAATATTCAGCAGTGAGGGAGGTATAATGTATCACTTACGTACTTACATGTTGATGTAGAAAGTTGCTGGTGATGATGCTCTTTGCGTTTCAGCTTAAAATTTTCTTTTCGTTGTTGTCGGTTTGGTTGCCTATGCTGTTCTTTTAGTAGTATCATCTGAAGAATCATCATCTACAACAACTAAAACAGAAAGCAGAGGCAGCAGTAATGCCACCATCCTCAACTCGACCCAACGTGAAGCACAAACACACTATCAACATCACCAACACGAAGTATTTATGACTCTCTTGTTTCTCATACTGCTTCCGGTATTTCTTTTACAGTACATTTCTTCCATTTATGCTGAAATAATAATTTGACGATGATGATAACTTTTTTGTTGGCCACTATCATTTTCATTCATCATCGTGCCAAGCACAAAAATAGGAACAACACAAAAACACACGAAGCAGCACAGCGATGTTGTATGTTATTTTGCCTAAAATTACACGGTGCATATGGCCCCGACTTTTTTATATCATTATGCCACCATTATTATTTCAGAGGAAGACGTTTTAAATATGTATAATTTGTTGAGAACGAAAATTCATAATATTACACACGGAAGACGGTAATAACGAATAGGTAACTATTATAAAGAAATTGTTTTCGACACTTTTCCGTTCGTAATTCTCATGTTTCTCAAATTCATTCCAAAAAGCTTTTTTTTTACCGAAAATCTGCAATATTCCATGCCATAAATCTTTCAACGAAATTCCGTGTTTGCCGGTTTTAAGTAAAATGAGCAGTAATTTCTGGCGACAAGATGTCTTAACTTTTTAGCTAATCGTTCCGCTCAATTTGCTCATTTCGTATGCATTGAAGTTTGTGCTGTTTGTTGCTGTTGTAAATGCAACGAAACGGAAAATAGAAAACTTTTTGGTAGACACATTAAAGGAACATGCTATAATTCTGCTTGTTCTACAACTCCTTACATTACAGATTGAGACAAACAGAAAAGGAGTCAAAATGGAGAGTGGCAGTCACTCAAAATAAAGCTGATGTACGAAACATACATATTTCTTGGTATTAAATTCAATTTCCTGGTATATATTCATGCATAAACTTTTATGACGTTCATTTTCCATAAGTTTATACTACCAGTCAGTAGGTATCTCAGTCACTAAAGTGCATAAGCTAGAAAATATTGCAAACATATTTTCTCTTCTTAAGCCTTGGCGTTTCGTCTTTGTTGGTATTTGGCCACACGCCTGAAAAAA
>JAQFZG010005713.1:0-10003 GCA_034695465.1 Entomobrya nicoleti
AATTTCAGCCAGACATATTTAAAATGAACATTTTGTTTTTTCGAGAATCCTATTTAAAAGTTTTACGGGGTTTATTTAGATATTATTCATAGCAGTTTCGCTTTTGTGAGTAGGCAGATCCATGATTATATCCTTTACTGCTGTCATTATTATTTCTCTCTCCCTCCTCGTTCCTCTTTGATGAATCTCTGTTTGAAATTTAACCTTTCATATGATTATTTGATATTCATGTGTATATGTACATAATAAAAAAAGTGCAACAAACAACAAAAGTACCTAATGTTCAATCGTATAACAAGTGATAATAGTAACTGACAGACAACTAATTTTTTTTTTCTATAAACTTCAACTTTCATATATAGCAGTATATGTAAATACATTATGTTATATTGGGTCAACTCAAGCAAAGTCGAAGTTTATAAGTTTATCGATTAATAGGTTAAAATTTTAACCTTTAACCGAGCTTGGTTGAGGGTCCCATTTTAATCATAAAGTGCACAGCAATTAGTGGCGCTGAATGCCTTTACTTTTTGTATAATTTAGATTCCGAACATTAAAATGTCGAATGAAAGAAAATTAGTACATGTTTCGACATAGCAAGCAAAATCAGCAGCTGCTGCGCTGTGCTTTACTCTCCAATACTCCACTCCGGAGTGGAGTAAAGTTTAAGACTACGGGTTAAAACTGTTGCCATGCTAAATGCATTACAGCTTAATCTTATGGTTTAACCGATGGGTTAACGCAGATTATTTTTAACCCGTTAAACCGTTTTAATCGCTTAAACCAATTTAACCGATTTTGCTTGAGTTGACCCATTATGATAAACCTGAGGAAAAGAGTAAAAACTTGAATTTCATTGTTATTTATTGGTGTAATGAAAATTTCTCTCTCTCTTTCTATCTATCTATCTAGTAGGCGTTTCACTGAGAACTGGCCAAACAAGCTCCCCTAATTTTTCCTACCTTTGCAATTTCCCGTTATATTGCATTGCACTTTGAAAATGATACGCCAATGCAACAATAGTTTTATCACCCCAATTGTCGTATATAGAGTATTTCATCATAAAAAAATGATAATAGTCGCACATACACACACGAGTAAGTACTAACTGAACTGACTCTGACTTTTACCACTCACCACATCACGCCATTGTCTTTAGCAGAGAGAGAGATGAGCTGTGTTTGTCTTTGACATGTTTTGTGGTGATTTCCTTACTCCCTTACTTCAGTCATAGTTATCATATCATACAATGATGACGATTTACACTTGGTTGTGTATTTCATTGTTTCAATCATTGACTCTCCCTCCTACTCCTCTTGTTTTTTATTTTCTTCGTCGTAATCTAATTCTCTGTTACCTTTTTTATGTTTGAAAAACTACAAATGGTAAAAATACCGCAGCACAATTATTGACATGCGCTGTTCTACAAAGTGATGATGCTCGTAATAAGTTTGCTAAATGTTTGTAGTACACTGACAAGAGTAGTGGGTAAAAAAAGTAAGAAGGTAGTGTGGTTTTTTATTCTGCGCTAAATAAACCCTTGATGCATGTCTACGAAAAAGGGTGGTAATTATATCATGCGTGCTTAAGGTTATAATTTAGCATCATATCAGAGCGCACTTTAGTCAGTTAAAGTTGGGACTGGTCATGAAAAAAAAATTATAAATACGCAGCAGCAGCGCAACAGTACTTGCTAAAGTGCATAAAAAGGTGTATATATATTTATCAATGCAATGCTTATCAGAACTGATATATTATTGCTTCCGATAATTATAATGATGAGATGATTATTTTAACAATGTTAATCGTGATATCGCAGAGCAGAGAATAGTTGGTTTACTTTCTCAGTATTGTGCTATAATTAATTAGTTCAGGTAGGATTTCGTCGAAAAATGATTTTTTGCGGAAAAGTTTACAGAATTGGAGTAGGGTTTTTTGCATGCGTCATCACATCACGTTAAGTAACATGATGACTACTCAAGTGAAGGAGACACGGCGTAAATGAGATGAGCATGAATGAAGATATAAGAATTTTCATTTTTTTAGTATAGCTTGTTATAAATAAGGATAAAATTCATATTAATCAATATTTAATTACATATGCGTGTGTCCATGAGCATACATACATGCATCCATCCCCGTGAAACCATTTTACAAGGCAGTTAAACGTAAATAAGGACAAAAATAGTAATAAAAAAATGCTGAGACAGTCTAAAAAAGGAAGAATGCATGTTGTACATTTTGACATAGAATCCATTAGTGAATATGTGTGTATAGTAGTAATACGGTCATATTTAATATTGATGTTGTTTTCTTTCTTTGTTCTTTCAGAATCGAGTCGAAACACGAGGTCACTATCCTTGGTGGGCTCAATGAATTCTGTGTTAAATTTTATGGACCCCGTGGAAGTAAGTACTCTACTTTTAATAATAAATATGTTTTGCATCAGGAGGACAGGAGTAATAAACCGAGTGTTTTTTGTGAGTAGGCTATGGCCATACGACGCATTATTTTGAGCAAACATGTATTCATATATCTAAAAATGCGAACTTAAAAAAAATTGACATGCGAGTTTATCTTACTGATAATGTGTCAACAATACTTCGGTAAAAATATATATGTGAAAGAGAAATTTTAAAGCGTTTGGTTTGTTTTCCACCACCGTAAGTGAAAACAAAGCTTGTTTTTAACACAAAATATTGCTGGTTTTGTGTAGGTAATTATGTTGTTGTTTTTGTAGTACCGCTGCGCTGCTGTTTTTGTGTAAAACAGGCTCTCAATTTGCAAGTGTTATTGCATCTTTATTTTTTGCATGCAGGAGGAATATGCTGATTTGGTAAACAGGTACCTCATTTAGGATTAGCGTCATGACGAACTTAGCATAACTACACGGGATGTACTAATAAAGTGATATGCTATTAAAATTCAGCTGCTGCTTAAAAAACAAACTTTTTATCTTGAAAACAAGCAACCGTGTTTGTTCACAAGGCAGTACAACAAGCAAAACGCAACGGTGGTAGTAGACTACATAGTTTATACAATAGGAAGACTTTTTTTGTAGGAAACTAAATATGAACAGTGGATGGATGAAGAAAATATATTTTTATGCACTTGCATCTCTGCACTCTTGCACTGCACAATAATTCTTTTCTTCAAGTAATTATGAATTTGCTGACCTAGATCTACAATGATTTTTTATGTCTGCTTTTTTAACGATGAGATACATAGTACATAGTTGAATCTATATCTTTTGTATAAATTAGGAAATGGTACATGTCAGCTATCTTTGTCTGCGTAAAAAAAGGAATGATTTTGGTAAATGTGAATGTGAAACCTTCCCATTTTTTGATACAAGTTGAACATTTCTGCTGTTATGCAATAATTTTGATGCAAGAATGCAGAGAGTATGCAAATAACGAAATATTTGGTTGCTCATTAGCCATATGAATGAAGGCATCCTATTGTCTTTTGATATTTGATATATGATGCAGCATGATTTTTTATATGATTAACTTTTTGTATTTTGCATAATGCATTGTATGATTGTATGTGGAAAAGTAAAAGCAGTGAAGAATAGAAAAAGTTAAATGAAATCTTCCAAAATATTTTTGCTTTTAAGCAATTATGACACTTACCAGACACTCGGGACACAATTTTTGTCACTAATTTCCTAGTTTCACACAATCGATTATTTAGATTAGCAGTAGATTTATTGTTAAACATGCAAAAAAAGGTATTTTTGATTTATGAGTGAAACTAATCGTATGATTTATGTGTGTTTAAAAAAAACTAGCTCCATACGAAGGAGGGATATGGAAAGTCCGTGTTCACCTTCCAGAGCACTACCCGTTCAAATCTCCGTCAATTGGATTCATGAATAAAGTTTATCATCCAAACATCGACGAAGTTTCTGGCACTGTGTGCCTTGATGTTATCAACCAAGCGTGGACCGCTTTGTATGGTAAGTCAATCTCCAGATCATAACTTCACTGCATGTAACATGCAATTATTATATCCCCATAGATAAATGCAACCTATTTTCATCGCAATTTATAATCCATATCCATTCATGATAGATAAGTTGTTATGTTTTAGTTAGTTATCTTACTATATTTGTTGATCACGGCTGTTTATACATGATTGACTTTTTCAGTGGTTAGTTTGCTCATCTTTTAAAGCGGGTCTCCTTTTTATGTGCCAATTGGAAATTCAACCAAATATGAAAGATGACAGTTGTTTGAGTTGTGATCGGATGTAATATGAGTCTGTAGAGTATGTAAATGTAGAGTCTGCTGTATAATGAGTTACCAATAGTTGATTTTTTTATTTATCTATCTTACCTTTTTACTTTTACGTTTCTACCATTGCATTTTTTTATTGTTTTTACAATTAGTTTAATTTCTTGTTTGGTAGATTGGCACATGCATGCATGCAACTTTCAAAATTTTGTTTGATGCATGTGTTAGCGAACTGGTTTTGAACAATATTCTGCCACAAAACTTACAATGAAACTACAAGGTTGCTCATCATGTGTCATGTGACAATTTTTTAACTTTAACAGTAAACCCAATTCTGAAAAAGATTTAACCATCAATATTTGTGGTACTAGGGTGGAAAATATTGCTTGCAACTTACAACCATCATCATGTTGTAATTTGCGTACAGATGCCACATCATCTCATGTTTTTTGTCCTTGTAAGTTTTTCATGTGGCTTTTATGCTTCGTTGAAGGCAAAGTCTATAAAATCAAAGCGTCATTAAATCTCTAAAATAATACATATACACCAACAAGCTCTAATTCATGTCGCTAAAGCTATTAATAATTATCGATTCAATTATAATATACTGAGAACATTTAAAGATTACTGTTCTTTAAAAAAAATCTTTGATTGTAGTATATATCATCCTGGCATATATCTGAGGATACTGGCAATTAAGTAAAGTGAGATCTTATGAAACGGAAAACAAGTAATAATCCAGGAAGCAATACAAGGTATTATCGAGCGGAAATTATAGCAAAATGTAATGCTATTATTTTCAAAATTATGTGAAGCTCACATTACGGCAAAATCATAAGCACCTCAACTAATTCGTTAGCTAAAGAATAATGGGAGGAATCCATGACACATTTTATTTGTACACTGGTTGTTTTATTTCTTGGTAGCGTGGGGTAATAATAATGTAAAAGACAGCATTCTCATCTCACTACAAATGTCATCCCAAAGGAAGTTCTACCTACGTTACGTTTGCTTTCTGCGAAAAAGTATTTCCGCCGTGACGAAAAGAAACGCTAGTATATTGATCCTCTTGGCTGATCAATGCACAGTTATACCATCCTGGATTTTTTCTTTCTACTTTCTCTTCTAGTTTTGAGGCTATTACTCATTCCTACATTTCACGGGCTTACAACTTACAACCGCTTACCACACTTTACTTTTTGTGGTGTGTTCATATATTCCCGTGTAACTATTTCCATAGTGTACATGTACACCTGTACAAAAACTGACAAGCATTTGCACAAACCAAAAGTTAAATAAAATATGTATCATGTTTGGATATAAATTTATGACCTGTTTATTTAGAGATCACACTTGACCTATTAATGTGCATGCATATTATGTAAACACCTGAATAAATAGATAAAAACTGATTTTGATGTATGGATGTATTTTTCATGTTTTAATGGAATTGTACTTTTTTGTTTATTTATAGATTTGTCGAATATTTTCGAGTCATTCTTGCCGCAGTTACTAACCTATCCAAATCCCATTGATCCCCTGAATGGAGACGCAGCCGCAATGTACCTCCATAAACCTGAAGAATACAAGAAGAAAGTCACAGGTACAAAACGAACATATATCCAATTTTATACTATTTGCCTTTCATCAAGTTCATTAAGTAAACAAACAGAATGCAAATATACACATATGCATTTTAGTATGTGTATAATAAAATGCTATGCAATCCAAGATCTTTAATTGGCAAGGTTGTTTGCTTCTCTCTTTTTTTCGGTGTTTGTGCCTTTCTTTATTTTGGCACTATTCCAATATATTTATATATATGCATTCTGTGATATATTCCAAACTTGATGCTCTGGCTGGCACAGTATGTATATTCATTGACGCAAGATTTGTTTTATTTATATTTCCCCAGAGTACGTTCGAAAATACGCCACTGAAGATGCGCTTCGGGAACAAGAAAAAGAGACATCAGAGAAGAATCAGTCGTCCTCCGCCAATAACAATAATCTCTCCTCCGATTCAGAGAGCTCCATGTCGGACTTTAGTGAAGATGAAGCACGTGATATGGAACTATAGTATTTAGTCTTCAGTTCGAATGCAGAGCTACAAATTATTTCAAATTATTATTTCGTAGTTTTAGGGCTAACTGCATCTGTTGGCATGTGAAAACCAAAAAAAATGACATGTGCAAAGACGACATGTCACGTTAAATCGCGTAGGTGTTCAAAATGAAGCTGGTGAAAGGTACATAAACAAGTAGTATTATGTAGTTATGCTTATGTATATACAAAATATACAGAGATTTATTGTCATTTTTTCATTATACCACCGCAGTGCTCATTATTATAGCTGACGGTATTTACCACAAAAAAATTTACCTTGATTTGTAAAAGGTAGAGATTAAAGAGCTCAGAAAAATAACCGCAAAAAAAACTTTCCCTAATTTTCATCAAAAAAACTACAAAAAAAAACTTTTCATTTCTTCCATTTTTTATGCGCTGTCACCAGCTTCATTTTTGTTCGTACGTATTTCGGTCAAACTATCAATCTAAGCTTTTCACATGCCAAAGTGAAGGGGCTAGTCTTAAAAGCTCTCATTTTTTTTGTCATTAGCGTATAGTCTCAATATCTACAAATCGTAAACATATTAAATACAATTACTACTTCGGCATTGTTTTTTTTCTCTATATGAATTATGTATAATGTAGGTAAACAAATATAGTGCGTTTCGTATAATATTTAGGTGTTTCGTACTGCAAAGGTATGAAAATCTAAAATCGCCTTCTTAACACCTTCAATCAAAAGTACATTACATTACATACATAAGTAAAATCTCAAAATCTCAAACCATATAAAGCCTGAGGAACTGATGACGATGATGATGAGGATAAGAATACCTTATTAGAGACATCAACTGAAAAAAAAATACAATTTAAGCGTAATAAGCGTAAAAGTACATACAAACTACTAAAATATAAATCTTTACTACTTTGTTGTATTAATCTGTTTCAAATATAGAAAAAAAGTCAATCTATTACCTCTTACCAAACTATACCAATGGTGATGATTTAAATTGCAATTAAGATTGTTACTCCTTCAGGGAGAAATATGTTTTCATTTGTTAAATCGAATCAAGTCGTTGAGTGCATAAAAATATTTAACAAAAAAAAAACTTTGCCAAATCACACTGATCTTTTAATGTGAGTAGTATGCAATATTCAACATGATGATGATGATGGAATTGTAATATGCATTAATCAATATTAATTGTTAGTTCCACAGAAAACAGTAAAATGCAGAAAAAAATGTTCACAGTGAAATAATAATTCAATTGAGAGTGTTTTTGTTTCGGTTTTTGAAAAAGTTAGAGGTAAAATGTCGCAATATTCAATATTTTGCAGGCTTTTTACCAGGAATGGCCATAGGATAGAGAATGAAGCAGTTATACATGATTTTTATTACCTTCTTGTTATTATTATCACAGTTTGGATGGTGAAGGTGGTATAGATGATGCATTTTACCTGTTGTTATGTGAACAAAAAAGAGATATTACATGATAATCTGCAATATAGCAACATTAATATAAAAATTAATTATGAGAAAAGTATGTGATCTTCATCTTCTTCAAACACGTAAAGTTACAGAAATTTTTAATTTTTCATACACCATGAAAATATATATTATTAATATGTAGCTTCCTGACGGCTGTGTTACTAAAAATATACTACCAGAGAAAAAGAAAATCGTTATTTGTATAAAACACTGTTTAAAAAATCAATTACTTCTTTACTTTTTTGAGTAACTCGTCTTCTTTTTGTATTTGAATTTGATTATCTTTTTTTAAACTAATACATTAATAGCTCTGTGGAAAAGTTCATTAAGGATATCATGATATTCAAAGCTCAGATTTATGATTTGTTCTTGCTCTTATAGTTTTTTGAAATTTAAAAATGATGGATTCGGAAAAAATTCTAGTTAATTTGGTTATTTGAATGCAAATATTTGGTATTGGTTAAAAATAGTTAGAATTACAACTGTTGAGATTAATGTGTAATGCTGGATATGGGAAAATTACAAAAATTATGAGCAAATTGCTGGTTAAATCCAAAACAAACGCGAAAGCAAACTATAAACGTATAAACAGTATAATTGAATATTAAATGAATGAATTACCTAAAAAAATGTGAAACTTGTGGAACCTGTTATACTAAAACTAAAGCTAATTCTAACTAAAAAGAGTAAAGGACGAAGAGTATCGTATCCGAGGACGGAAATGAAATTATTAAATGGTCTCTAACAAAGAAATACTACAAACTTGTATGTCAACTTAAAAATGAAATTAGTTAATTTTGAGCAAGTTAAGTTTTATAGCTCAGATGAAAAAGAATCATGGTCTCAAATCTCTCTCTCTCTCTCACACATTATTACTCAGGTTTATTACAAAAAAGTCATCATTTAAATCTCAGAAGAGGGTCAGTAAAAAAGTACACACTATTGTGATGAGAACACTAATCATTCAAAAAAAAGTTGTGGGATGTGTGAATTGAATACTTATAAAACTTAACTTGCTTAGCTACTTAACTTGATTTCAGTCATGTCAAGTCAGTCATCAGGGAAGTGTTTTTAATGAAAGTATTGGAAAACGAAGGGAAAATGGGAAAGGCATATTAATTTTTAGTTTGTTGTAAACAGTGTACATTGCAATATATAGAGTTGAGTTTGGATTATTTATGGAATATAAAATGCGGATGGAATAGATTGTATGTAAAACAAATGATGTTGATAGCCATGTATGATTACGAGGATTAGAATGATATAGTTTGTTCGGAATGGGTGTGTGTGTGAGTTTGAATTCGAAAGAATATATTTTGCAGGTCACAGGATGGCTTGTGTGGCGTGGTATGATATGAATTGCTTGGAATGGTTGTAAATAGTAACGCAGATTCTTGAAAAGTAAAAAGGAAATAAGCTCTTTAACCGGAAAGTTTCAAAAGATACTTTGAATGTTTCCATTAGAATGAAAAAAAAATACGAAATCAATTTGTAAATATTATCAAAACTGTTTAGTAAAGTCGATTCGCGATAACCAACTTTGAAATAGTCCAATGAACAAACAATAAGTAGAGAACGGTAGTTGGCTGGCTACAATGAACTACAATGATGAATGAAACAATTCAACAAGCTTGCAGAAAGAAAGCTTTCAAACAAAAAAAAAATCTTACATAATTTGAAATATATGTACAATTATCAGGTTATTTAAAAAACATCAGAAGGAAGCAATTAAATTTATCATATGCAACGTTATACGTACGTATATCAGTCTATACACTAGACCATACTTTGGACTTTACGTGTAGAACTTTACTTGTTGAAATATTAAACTTGATAAAAATCAGAATTAAGATTTAAAAAAAGGCTTGCTTTCATAGATTTGTTTGAGAAAGGAAATGCATTGCGTAAACAAGTTTTTAGAAAATCAAGTAAATCAGCGTGTTTTGTATGTTAGAAAAATGACATGTCTTTATAAAAAGTGGTGACGGTTTATACTAAGTTTGCTAAGGTTATGAATAATACTGATTGTTATGTTATAAAATAAAACTTAAATTTTTGTTATCTTTGCTTTTTCACTATCGAATTTTTTTTCGTAAACAAATAATCTTTCTTATCTTTTTTGTAACAAAACGTTCTAGAATCTAAGTTTTTCCAGACAAAAAAAACTTCAAGTGCTTGTTTCACCTGTAATATCTTAGTCATAAAAAACG
>JAQFZG010005714.1:0-10002 GCA_034695465.1 Entomobrya nicoleti
TGTTAAGTTAAGCTCCTTTTTACCGGAAACATGTGGATTGCTTGTACTATGTAGCATTTTCATGAAGTTTTTCTTAATTGTAGAATTTGAGTAAATCAACTGAAAATGTTTGATTTGCAAGTCATCGTACGTTTTCATGTATACGCGCTTTGGAGGAGATATTATCGTATTTATGTTATTTCCACGATATGAATTACTTATGACAACTCCGCCACACAAAATTAAAATGTAAAGTAGTGATATTATTTGTCTATAAGGAAATGGAAATCTCTGAAATGTCAGCCTACTAGAACCCTTTTCTAGTAAAATTGCAGCACCGACAAACCGTAGTCGATTGGCGTAATCTAGGATGTTATACTTTATTACAGTTTGATGTAAAACTAGCTTACTAATAACAAAAGGAACAACAAAGTAAAAGTAAACGATTGCAATCCAGACGTATGGGTCAAACGCTGATAGATATCCTGCTATGGGAAGTTCCCTTTCAAAATAAGGTGTTGGTGAGCAACTCACAAATGTAAAATATCTTCCATGAGTTGTCGCACTTAATTCGTATTTACTAGCTTGAACGTGCATTTCTATGCTTGAATGATGATCTTCCATGTGCCGTCCGCTAACTTTATAACAAGATAAATCAGAAGAATGGAGATCTCGTATAACGTAAGACGAGTTTTGAAATACAGCACTCAACATTTCTTGTTGGTAATATTTGAAGGCGTAACGTCTGTCGTAGTTTAATATGTCTTGATCCGGAAACCAAAATTTGTGTGAACGCTGGAGCTGAAAACGTCCAAAATAGTTACCAGAAGCGTCCACTGGTGGTCTGTTCCACTGAAGTATAATCCAGTATCCGTTAACATTATTGGGAAATTTACTCAGGTAAGCAAGCCCATTTACCCAGCTGAAATTTAGCAGAAAATGAAAAGGACATTTGCTGCAATATTGACATAGATATGCTGCCTCATGACTAATAATACCATTTTTGGACGCACGCAAAACTATTGCCATTGTTCGAAACTCAAATGCTTTATTCAGGTGCCCATTTGTCAGATATCGTAATAGGTTTGTCCATGAAGAATTTAAAACTTGATCGTCTGAAGTTTCATATGTAATCAAAATGGAAAATGTTGTGTGTACATAGCTCTCATAAAATCGTTTTTCTAACTTTCTTCCGAGATTTATGAAACTTACTGGCAAAGGAAGCATGTCGAACCTTTTGGATTCATCGCTAAATATTTCCGGAGGAAACATGTATATTTGCGCTGTGCAATACCAATGGTTAAGAGTCAATGAGAAATCCCGACTTTGCACGCAAAACGAAGAATTACTAAAACATTTTTCATCACTTGAAAGATTGGCTACCCGCAGACTAAAGTTGTCTGAATAGTTTGCGTTAAATATGATACCAGCACCAATATTAATGCCATTGTTTGCTTCAACATTGGGGTTGTAGTAGGTAATGATTGATGGAGCGTTAGTGATTTTAAAGTTGATTTGGTTATAGTTTATTAATTGTATAAGGCACTTAACTGAACCAAAGCGGTCCACAAATTTGTCCAAATTTTCGATTGAAGTTAAATTTGTTTTTGCGAATGTGAAAACAGTACAAAAAAATAAGGTAAGCAAAACATATAAAGGCTTAGTAAACATTATGATTGTATGATTTTGTATTTGAACTGACAAAATTTCCTACCCGTGTTACAATTGAAATGTTTTAAAATAAAGTTGCACATACGAAGAGAAGCTTTGTTTGCAAATAATCAGTTTTGTTTGTTTGACGCAATAAGCTTACCATTAGACAACTTTACGTAGTAATTCTTTCAAAGTCAAAGTATATTATTTAAAGTTGTATGAAAGAGCAATCAAGGAAACAAAGAATTTCTAATCGTTGGTCAAGCCTAAGTTATTGTACATACGCAAATGAATGGCGCGTTATATTTACGAACAATAAAACTTAAAGCCATGTTATTTTCTGGCAAAGACAAACACACTTTACATAACCCAGGTAATCTTAGTCGGAATCAAATAATAGGTTTCAAGAAACAAAATTGTGTATTTGTTTCAAGTAAAACTTAGAGCAGTATAAACTGTCAAAACATAGGTGTAGCAAATATGGTGAAAATAACTAATCTTACAGATTTCTGCCAACTTTGGTGGTAAATAAACTTGGGTTTGCCAAACAAAAACCTTAAAAGTATCAAATATGTAATTACGACGAGTGATAATACATGTTAAATACTGGTTAAAGTTTCATGGTATCGTTACCCGCAAACCCGGAATTACTAAGACGTGCTTAAATAATTGTTACTGCCGAATTGGAAATAAATTCATTGTGGTTTATTGACTTGAAGTTCCGGAATGTTATGGAAAGACTTCGGTGAATTAAGTGCTGCTTTACAGAGCTTCAATAACGAAATCAATAAGTTTTGAAGTGATATCAAACTATTTGTACTAGGGGTAATCAAGTTCAAACGAAATCGAAATTAATGACTGGATTGCAAGTCAATTAGAACTATTAATTTTGTTTACTTTTGTAAAAGGAGCGACGCTCGTCGTTTATAATCTTGAAGCTTTAAGCTTAGGTTACATGTTAATTGCTGGTTCCAAGCGCAACTTTTGTCAGCCCGACATTTGTTTGTTTGGACAAATGCGAGTGCGAAACTGCTATGGTTCGTAGCACGCCCATGCATAGTGACAAATGTCAATGGGAAATCCCATTTTATTTCGTTATGCTTATGCCTACTATCTTCCTAGCCATTCTCAAAAACACCATCAAACACCTTCAAATGATTAGAATCGCCTTTGTGAAATGACACACTTGTGTATTTCGTAGATACATTTAATATGATGAAAAGCTACAATCATCATATTTATATTATAGTTTAGTATATATTATAGTATAATTTCAGGATGTACAATGCTCACTTTTGTTAGCCAAGAAGTTATTTGCTCACGGTTGCTTATTTGAAGTCATTGACGATGACTGTATGTGAAATGTTTATGTAATATTCTCAGAACAGAAAATGGGTACACCATTGGAATTTGTGTCAACCAACATACATATGCGTTTTATGCACGAAAAGTGTTAAAACCATCTATAGATAATATAACATGATGATGCCAATGTGTAGTCAAAATAATAACTTATCGTTAGTATTTCAACTTTAGTAATGAAAAATCTTAATAGCTACACCGCATCTTTCAATAGTATGTACATATGCAAAAATATCTTCATAGTGTATATCAGTCATGTACATATCGTTTTGCTTGCATGTGTTGTAAGGGGGTCAACCGTATGTTACTTGTCAAGTAGATAACGGGAACTTTTATGCTTTTAGAAGTGCAAAAAAAACAGCAGTTGCAGTGTACCATTCGTGTTCAGTCAGCATTGTGATTTGTGATGATAAAACGAATTACAATTTGACAGTCTACATCATGACTTCTGTGCTTACCTAACAAGACTACTTAATCAGCTGACAAAAATACACTTTTTCACACTATTAAATACATCATCGAACTAAACAGCAGTGCCATAAAAATCCCAAAAAAATACACCTTCCCCGAACATCAAAATGTAAGTTAAAACTGGAAACATTTAATATATCCTGAAATATTTTCCTAAACTTTCAAGTTTTTCTTTAATTATTAGTTTATTTGTATACGTATTTAATTTTCTGTCAACTTCCAAACGTAAAGGAAGCTTAGTGGTTTAGCTCCCACCAAAGCAAAGTAGCTTGTTAACATGCCGAAAATTTTGACCACTCTAAACCTTGAAGTTAAATGTTCGATAACATTATTTATTTATTCTTGAACATTTCACCATCTAACCATAAGCGGCTTAAACACGCTCTTAATTCATAAGTGAATTCTGCAAAAACAGACTGGTTTAATAAAACTACTTTTTTCTTCAACACAACAATTTTCAAATCGTAAATACAAGAAATTCCAAGAGCTAATTTATGATCAATAGGTTTAACAACATACCAAAGCAAAAATCGATAAAGATAATAGGGGTGGTCTTATCAAAATAATTTACCAATCCAATCTTAATTTTCAATGGAAATATAGAGCTCGCTTTTTTATTTTGAATTCTCGACTCACGTTTATTAGTGTGCATATTTTGAATAATGATGTGCTTTGAAAAGCGCAGGCTGTCTACTATTTTTAGCGATTCTTTGTAAATACCACCCAAGTTAGTAAAGCAAATCAGCATTCCAACCGATGCCTGACTAGCAGCAGTCCCAAGTAAAAGAAGTTGCAAAGAAGTTATATGAGCCCAACTGGTAATTATTGCGAATGTACCAATAACGATGCAAACTCCTATTAGATTCATCAACCCAATCACAAATATGTCTGAATGAATTTGATTGAAATAACATACAGTCACCTGAAGTTGCCGGTATATTTGAGCTAACCCTTGCTTTATTGATAAGTCCTGGGAATGCAAAAGATGGTTGGAAATGGTTTTAAGATAGTATCGAATGCAACAAGCCTCAACAAAATAAAGTTGAAATACTACTAAGCCGCTGCAACTAATGGCTTTCAAAAGAAGGTACCAAGTGACTAGACAGGTGGTCAACCAAAATATACTTGAATACTTGCATGACACGACCCATTGTTGCTGATCGAGAATTGCAGCACATTCCGCAAGATATCCGAACAAAGGTGCAAATGGTTGGCAAGGAGTAAACCAATACCGAATAGCGAGTAAAGTTGTGATAACTGGTGGACTTGCAATTCCACTTAGCTGAAATAATTGGAGTGCAATTACGTAGTTCTTCTGTGGCTTTTGAAAAATATAACCTTAAAGTAAAATCAAAATCAGACGTCAAATATTTTAAACTTAGAAATTCAAAAGGGGTCTAGGCCCGTTGATAACATTACGTTTTGCTAACATGTAAAATTTGCTAACAAACCGATTTGCCAACACGACCTTTGCTAACATTACGTTTTGCTAACATTACAATTTGCCAACATTCGAGATGCTAACACTGCAATTTGCTAACACTGCAATATGCTAACAAGTAAATGAGAAAAGTATACGACAACAAAATAAATAAATCTTGACCTACCCTAACTTAACTACGTGAAAGCTAGACTTAAACTGAAATTATTACCCAATAGACATGATCGCTGAAGTTGGGTTAAATTTTAACCTAACCTAACTGAACTATAACATTTCTACAGCTGGGTTAGATTTTAACCCAACTGAATCAGCTGACCATCACGTAGCTAAAGTAAGGTTGGATTTTAACCCAACTTAACCAGCTAAACCATCACTAAGCTAAAACCAGGTTGGATTTTAATCCAACTGAACCAGCTGAACCATCACGTAGCTAGAGTAAGGTTGGATTTTAACCCAACTGAACCAGCTGAACCATGTCGTGACAAGAGTTGGGTTGGATTTTTAACCCGCTAAACCATTCCAAAACGAGATTTAGGTTGTATTAAGGCTAGTCCAACTGCAGCAACTAAAGTTAGATGTCCAAGCAAAGTGGACTTCATTGTTAGCATCTTGCAGTGTTGGCAAATTGCAGTGTTAGCATCTCGAATGTTGGCAAATTGTAATGTTAGCAAAACGTAATGTTAGCAAAAGGTCGTGTTGGCAAATCGGATTGTTAGCAAATTTTACATGCTAGCAAAACGTAATGTTAGCAACGGGCCGGTAACGATTCAAAAGTGATATACATAAATACCTGGGTGTAAATACGTAGCAAGCTTAACAGTCTCACCTTGAGTTGATAATGGTTTCTCGAACGTAACAAAAATGTTGAAGAGTTCAACAACATTCTTACTTTTGCTGAAATATACATGAACGGACGAAACAAAAAAGAACATCATAGCAGGATAAAGTATTCCTTCATAAGTTACCACACTTGAAAACTTATTCTGATACCGTATCAATTGGTAAACTATAATAAAGGCAATACAAGCCAAAGAAAGAAGGTTAAAATACTCCCGCGTCAAGCTCTTCTTTGCTGAGAACAACAACTTGTTGTTAGCAAGATCAAAGTTGTAAGGATGTTCACCAAGTATTTGTAGACACCTAATATGAAAACGAATTGGCGATACTAAATACTTTGTAAGTAACATGATTCCGTTGTAATGTATGCTATGTGAAGCTCTAAAACTTTCAACTTTTACAAAAAACTATCTTTATGGGTATGCTTTAAAATGTTATATGTGAAATATTAGCTTTAACACAAAAGCTGCCCAAAAGCCTTCTTACTTACATGAACCAATTCAGATTTTCAAATACGAACTTCTTAATTCAATTTTACGCTTGAGCTATCATGAAATCTGATTTTTTATTCGAAGCTCGGTTAATTTATTATTGAGACATCAATCAAAATCCAAAAGCTGGAATTTTACCAATATATATATCGCACTTTGCGACCATTTTTTCAGAAAATTCTGTATTTGATGAAATATATGGTATCAAAAATAAGCAGTGGAATAAGTTATAACATACCAATAGACACATTGTCTTCGCGAGTTCATTTATTTAAACTACGACGTAATCCGACTACGACTAAAAATGATATGATTTCATATTTATTATTAGAATAATATAAAAACCTTCGACATCAAACGTTATGCCAATCAAGTAATTCGTTCGAAAACTTATAGATTTATATATTGCTCACAGAATAACGCTAAATTTACGTAGTTAAATATTCTTCTTTTTAAACGTTTAAAATGCCACGTATTTTATCATTCCATTCTCCTGTATGTGACGCAACCCAAAGACAAATAACTATCTTTTGTAGTCTGTACTGCTGTTTTACTTGGCATATGTTAGCAATTTTTATTGCGCATTAAAATAGGTTTAAATTGTTTTTATCCTCATTGAATATTCTTAGAGGTGTGTTAGGGGAAACATAATTTTTATTCGAATTATATTCTGTACAGCTTGAAAGTGGAGCTGTCAATTCAAAGAATTTTTCGATTACAATTTATGTACCCAAGTTCTAAAATTGATAAGGTTATTTGCTTAAGCGTTTTCATCTATGAATTATTTAAACTTCGTGTGATACAATTTATTATGATCCTCGTATTTATATTTTGATGTGGCAAAATACGAAACATCGTGGCGCTCTCAAAATCCTTTTAATGTTTTTCCATGATGCCATTTTACAACAACGTTTCTACAATAAGCTCATGAAATAAAGCAGAAACATATAGAGCGCGCATCGTTTAAGCAGTTTAAAGTTCAAACCAAGGGCAATTTATGGTCGAAATACATATTTAATGAACAAAAACATATACGTATTTATTACATTAAAATAGTTTAGTTGTTTAAACGTTGCTTAAAAATGCGACGTAAATAAGTGATGCTCACCGTGAGGAAACTCGGCTACGCTTCAGAGAACTATTTCACAAAATAAGTTAGGCTTGGTTTAGTTTTTGTCAGTTTTGATATCTATTCATATAGATTTTTCTAACGAGGGAACCCTGGAACGTGTGACCAGAGTTAAGCGTTCACACTATGCATGTTAAAAGTCATTAATAGGAATAGTTATGCCTTATATTCACTTTGTCTGAATGGGCCCCTAATCCAAAGTTACGCGCCGACCTTAGTTTTCAAGGTACCTAGCCAGCTATACTTCACAGCTGAAGGTAGCATAATTCGAAGCAAGTGATGGTTTGAACTCGTCATTTTCTTGTAGTTAAGTAGTATTACACATCCTTTGATCGGATAAGTATGCACTTTAAAGGTTAAAACCATAGCTACAGTTTATGCTGCTCGTGACTTGGAAAATACTTTAGATAAAGTTCATGCACCTGAGTAAATAAACAACGTGGTGTATGGTGAGTCAACATGAACATGCACCTGTCTTACCAATGCATAAAGTACAATATGGAAAATAGGATTTTTACTTCAAACTAGACTTCAGAATGCTCTCTAATGACGAGTACATCATCGGCATCACGTTTGTCAGCATTAGAATTGGTTTCATCTAGTATATTTCACACTACGATTTTATTTTTTTACTCGTTATGGCTACAATTGTAGAAATATCTGCTTCAAACCAATGTATGAGCTAAAACAAAACATGTCACCATCGTAACATTTCATGTAAATCTATTTATGCCGGTTTTAATATTATTCCACGAGGCAAGCCAATGACTGTGTTGATTGCCAATAGAAAAAGTTGCCCAAACTTATTATTACTGCAAGGATTACTAAACGTCTAGCAGATGAATGTGTAATATTAAATATTTAGTAAAGTTTCGCTAATATGTAAAACAAAAACAAGTTATAAAACTATCACATACACGTAAAACATGGGTAGAAAATAAATTGGTAAATAGGATTGAATAAAATACTTTATAAATTTTTCATTGTTGCCAACATTTCAGACTTTCTAAATTATTTATGGTCACATAAAAAATATTTAGCTTTATATCGACCATCCATGTATTGTATCGAATTGTCACGGCAATTCGCTGACGTATTATTCGCATTTCGAATATTTTTCGGTCTGTATATAAATATGTAACCTAATGAATATATGATTATATTATATACATCTAGGTTGTTGTGAGCAGCACAAGTATTTTACTGTATAAATATTTGTTATTTGAAATATTCCCACTTGAATTTAACATTCCGGAATAAACCAACTTCAGTGCGTCATCAATATTTGATTTGATTTTCATATGATGTTTTTTAAATCAACGAAATGGTTAAATAACATTTTAGTTGTAGTCAAGGTCTGCACATGGAAAGAATGATTGATATCTGGAAGTTATTTTGCAAAGTTCTTTTTATTAATTTTATTCCTGATTACTAATACATCGTTATACAGAGTGTGGAATAAAATATTTCAAATATTGAACTAGTACGATTTATAGCATCAGAAGAAAAGTAAGTCTGGCTAGAATTTCTGTAGTAAGACTTATTTGTAATTATAATTCGCTCTAAGACAAAAATCCAATAATTTTGTTTATATTGGAATAGATCCATTGTCTTTTTTTGGTATCATTTAATAAAATGTGGATTTCCAAGTGGAAAAATCTGTCTTTTAGACAAATTCTAGCTTTTCAGTTAATGATCGCTAGACGGTTCTCACTTGGCGTGATGCCAATACGTTCAACCGACAATCTCCCAAATTTAGTAAAACTTGTCATTAAACCAAACACAGTGAAATGTTTGAAGTTTATTCAAGTCATTCATATTTCCTTTGTTTTTTTGAAAGCTTTGCTACTATTTAAATTCGTTTACCAAGAAGATAAACAAGTGACGGCATTTTTTCTGATCCAAATTCTCTTCTGGATTGCTCCTGGTACTTATGGTATGGTGTTTATTTTAATTTGCCGTAAAAAGCCAAGGGAATTCGTACACTTTTGCAATTCAGTATTTTCCCTGGATGTTGTACAGTCAAACAAGTTAGTAAAATTCTTAGCTTTCAACTCTCCGATATTTGCACTAGTCATAAGTTCATACTATGCAATTATGGTTGCCTTTACTCACTTGGATCCGATCGTTTCTTTTCTTTCATATGTACTTGATGACAAGCCAGATATTTACTTATTTTGCAGAATTGTACTTGGCATTTACGAAATTTGGAGTTTTTCAGTAGTATTGTATTATATTCTATTTTGCGGCAAGGTAACTTTGGTCTAAATTTTTGCTGCAAATTGCCTTTGTTTAACCATAAGCGTCTCTTTTTGCATAGTGAGATTATGTGCATATCTCCTTACGTAAAAATATAATTAAAAGGTAGTTTTAAGTGCATAGTATGTTATTGTACTCATCCAAAATTGAGGGTGTTTAAACATAAGCTTCTCTTTTTGCATAGTGAGATTATGTGCATACCTCCTTACGTAAAAATATAATTTAAAGGTAGTTCTAGGTGCATAGTATGTTATTCTACTCATCCAAACTTGAGGAAAAGGTGATGATGACGAGGTTCAGCAGAAATAAATCAATTACATCCACAACAGCCACCGACAGCAGCACTACTTAAATAACCTCAATCTAAATGGCTGAAACAG
>JAQFZG010005715.1:0-10001 GCA_034695465.1 Entomobrya nicoleti
ACTTGACAACTACACAAAGGCGCACAATACTTATGTCGACATAATGAATTATTAATGTGACATTACTTTTCTGGAACGAAATGAAGTATTCAATACGTCAAACAAAAAAAATGATCCTGGTGCATATTTTTATTTATGTGTCCTTCGTTTCATGGTGTACAATCTTGCTGAAATAATCACAGGAGCTTGGTTTTTTAAATAAATCACTTAATTGTTATATTTAAATGATTTGTTCCTAACAACTTTGAACATGAAATTTGCATAAATTATAATACGAGATAAAAAATCGATTTAATTTTAACGTTCTTGATTTCGTAGATGTATTGAGACAATGGATTTCAGCATGATAGGTTTATTATAGATTTAACGTGTCGTCAAGCTGGGTTTTGCAGTATAATAGTAAAAGTGGAATTTAATCATCTACTCGTCATTACTTGTCATCAATACTCTTTTTAGAAAATGAACTGAAACCTTTGAGTCAACTTGGTTGGTTTTGTATTCCTTTACAAATAACGTTTTTATCCTTTTAAGTGATGTCATGATCCCTCCAATGTCGGGTGATTGAATTCACAAAGGGTTTGCTATGATATTTACTCCAGTGGGAATATATATATTAGGTTTCTCAATTATATTAAAACAACAATGATATGAGCTACGTAAAAATCAAGGTCAAATGTTTTGAACTTATTTTGGTATTTATCTACTTCCCATTATCCGAAATGCTGAGAATGACAACTTCGTTTAGTGAAATTTAGTACACAGTTTCTTTACACAAAACTGCATTGAAAGAAGTATTGAATAGCTTCACTTGCTTACACGTATGAAAAACAGTGTTTAATTATTCCTCTCAAGATAAAAAACATACTCATATCGTCGTTTCGAGTGTGGCATTGAGAAAACGTATTTCGTATTCATTAAAAAATACACTTAACACGTCCCTTTCCAGATATTAAACGTCTTTGTCTGGATCTTTCGAAAAGGACGTGTAGTGCAGTGGCATTAAGGAAATGCAGTAGTAGCAAACATTCTCCTTGAAACACAACATTTTTTGCTTAAAACCGTGAACATATAACGGGAAGTAGTTCACATTTACCAAAGTGACGCAAGAGGAATAGTATTCCTTATTTATCTTGTAAACGTTTGCTATGGCTTTTTAGTATTGGCATACTTGTTGACATTGTATAAACATTTTCAAATAGCATAATATCTATACAATATGGTAACCAAACCGAATTTAAATAAATTAATATTTATAACTACCTATTTTAAAATTTCAAATAGCTTCCTGTTATGGAGACGAAGTGATTATTTCTGAGATATCAGGGTAAGTTATAAATCCTCGTTTCGTTCGAATATATTAAATTTATTTTCAAAGATCGAGGATTTTTTTTTACCTCAATGTTATTTATAGCAAAAAGTTGCTAAAGAAGACTTACGCAACTATTAAATGCATGAGGTACTCACAGTTTTTAAACATTGCTGAAATACGCATGCAGTCGATTAGAATGACACAAGTAGATTAGCACATTTGATTAGTTTATAGTGAGGAAATTGAAGTCTAATCGACATTTTAATACATTTCTGTGCCTATACATAAAAAGGGTAATGGCATAATTTATCCATCACGTGAAAATAATTATTTTGAAGAACAATTTAGTTAGTTAACGATCATTACATGTGTATCTATTATACGTTCCTACAGCTTCATATTATAAAATTTACATATTCATCCAACAAAACCAGATTAGACGCCTCCCTAACTCCCTAAAAACTTGTGATGTATTATTCAGATGGAAATGGAAATAAAATAAATATATTCGTAAATTGAAAAATCACGCTTAAATAATGCTAAAGGTTTCTGGCAGTAGTGGTAGCTCAAGATGAAAATGAAAAATATATATTTTATTCTGAAAGCTCTGCTAATTCAATTTCCAGAACATAATGTGACGTATCAAAACGATATTTGTACTCAGCGAATTACAGGACATGTGACACTTAAGTTTTGTAATTGTGTTCAATCTAAATGTAAAGTGAATGTACACCTTTTTGAGTAAAATGTAAACCGGGCTCAAAGTTAAACCATGTCTGTTCTATTTTCATAATCCATGATTCCATATTTTAAAACGTTTGAAAAGCTAAAAGAACTATGAGAAATATTGACATTGTTTGACTCTGACTAGTGCAAAACGATCTCACTGCGGAGAAAATTTAGTCAGTTTTCAGTAAGTGAAGTGGCTGAGATAATGCTTACTTTGTAGAACATCATACTGATTCTCTTATGCCCTATTTTATTTTTGAACTTTATAGCCGGGAATTTTCTACCACTGAAACAATTTGTACAAAATAAACGTCATTTCTGTGGCAATGAAAGTTTTATACGCTGTATCCGTTTTCCTTCAGTTTATCCAGTTCGTGTGGATTCCCTATCAACAACAAACAAATGTCTGTCTACATTGTCAGAAAATGAAACAAAGTATGACGACGTTATTGGGTTAAGGCTGAGTCCTTCACAAACTCTATAAAAAATTATTCACAATTTTTACCAGTTTTTGACGACAGCGAATGTTTACCTAATAGACACTGAGTTATGCTTGTACAAGCCCCTCTTATAAAATATGTACAGCATTTTTGATCATTTTTTTCGCTAAATTTTAGTTAGTTAAAAAATAAAAACGTAAATAGTTTATATTTTTTTATGATTTAAGTATTATGAAAGAAAGTTGCAGTAAAATCAGCCTAAGTGCATTTAATTGCATTTTTCGTCACACCAAGCAAGCATCAGTACACATGAAGCTTTCGGAAACATTCATATGCCCTATTAATTTACCTTTATATTTTAGCAATCAAATGACATGCTTTTTAATTTTAATTTACATCCATTAAATCAAACCGTTTGTTCCAGTTTTTAACCAGTTTCTGGTGAACACATAAACTGGAACTAATACTTGTGGAGTCAACGTGATGAGCATTTTTGTGGTTTGAGGTTTTAGTAGACGTCCAAATATGCCAATTTAAAAATGTTGCAGAGTTTCGGTGAAATTTTGAATGTTTTACTTTTATAATAAATGACATATCAAAGCGAAGCTTTTATAATAAATAAATGCATCAAAAGGTTATTAAATATTAGGGCAAGCAAATTTGTGGGTACATATAACTTACACAACAATATATCATCTCATTAATGCAATACTAATGGAATTTCCCTTTGATCCTTTGGCGTCAAACATGTCTACAAAATATAAGTCTTGTAAACAATATGTCTGCATTATACAACTATCTTATTGAAGCAAACACACAATTATACACAAAACAAACTGTGTATTGATAGCGTATGTGCATTTAACTTGTGACACAAATTATTGACTTATTGCGACGAAAACGAATAAAGGTTCGTCTGACTGTTTCTTGAATATGAATTGGTCTTATGTATTCCAGTTAAAGAGTCATTTTGGAGCTTTCATATTGATTGATAATAGTGTACTTTCACATTTGATATAGTCAGTTTTCCCAAAAACCAAAGAAAAACAAGAATGACACAAATGTGCAGTCGACTGTAAAACTGTGTGACTTCCTTTCGTTTCAGACTGTCAGATTGTTAATTCCAATGCATGTTTATAGAACTTACGTTGTTTTTCTTCGTTTTGCTCCAAATTCTGTCGCAATGTTTATACCTTGCAAAACTAGTTTTCATTGCTTATTTAATGAACACGAATGGATGTGATTTCTGACACGTGACGAGTACTGATATATTTTGAAATTTTTATGCAACGATTCAAGAAATCAAATTGTATAATCCTTTGCAGTGAGCGAAAAGTATATGGTTTTTACAAAATGTCATTAACTTTATTCGGTAATTATACTACATATACTGCTAAAAGAGGATTAAAGGATTAAAATTACTTGTTTCAAAATATTTTCAATAGGAAAATGGAACACTTCCCACATTCAACGAAAATTCATAAATAAAGTAAATTAGCGATGATGTCATGCATTCGGGCTATGTGTGTGAAATTTACTGTTAAGTAAAAAAGTATTTTTAGTTTTGGCGTACTTATTCAAAGCAAAAGCATATTGATTTAAGTTTCAGTACCTTTCTGACAAAAATAGGGTGATTGTGTATGGAAGTATTTAATCTTACATCGAAATTTCAGGGATGTTTCCGGATTATTTGTAAAATCATAAAACATATTGGTTATGTTATGTTCTCAAGCTAAGCATGTAATCGGGCAGACTTTTAAAGCCGTTCTACAAATGTGCTTATTTCCCAACCTAATTATCGAATGGCAGATTGATGGCATCTAATTTGTTTCCTGGCGTTACGAATAATAATCTGTCGAAAAGAACTAAATCCAGATAAATAATTTGGGTTTCGCAATTTAATTTTTTTAAATTGCAACTATTTTGTATAAAGACAACTTGATGTCGAATACAGGAATACATCAATCATATTATATGTCATACCCACATGTATTTACAATACAATGATGTTTTGCTTCTTTAAATACGTTCCACAGTGCACTGACAAAATGAAGATGAACTGCTCAGTCAAAAAAGCCTAACAATGGTTCCTCGAAAATTACAGTATTTTCAACTACATAAATTACATTCTGGGAAATAATGATAAAAGGTTTCTAGTATCTATCTTCACCAATATCCTCCACTTTACTCCAAGAGTCCCAAAAGTGTCATGAAAATATATTTTGGAATAATGTATACAACTAAAAACAGAGTCCTTGGTAGACAAGGTCTATCAACCAAAACATTTGCCAAAGTCCCCAATACCTTGTCATTCAAGTAGGCAACGGCCGTGGTCAATAGCTATTTCCCAGAAAATCCATCCTAGCCTTCTGGCTATCCCGATACAATACAAAAACCAATAAAAGCAAATTTAAAGACGAGTAACAGCAGTCATCGTTCCTCACTCAAATCCACTGTTCAGTGTTCACGGCAATTTATCCGAGATAAAGCATTATTTTCCCCACCATTGGGTCCTCAAGTGGTAAACATTTCAGCAGACAAGGTTGTGAAGCTTTACTGCTGTGGTAGAATAGTGGTTTCGGACTGAATGTGTCATGTGACTTTGGCATGCATGTACTTCACTGTGACTCGAAATTATTGAGAATATGCTAAAATTTTCGACACAAAAAAGGGACTGAAAGTGAACAACCTTCCCTTTGGACAGATTTACAGCGTAACGCTCATCAAAACGTTTGAAGATATGTAGTAGACATTAATTTTCAAATATTCCAAAGGTCAATAAACCAGTAAGTTTTACTTTAATATTCTGTCGCAAACGCAAGTTCACAAAATGCATAAAAAGTTTCCATATATGCAGCAGAATCAGCACAACGTGTAATCTATTCATAAATTCATTTTAGCATCCGTCGTCATTGTTATCTTAGAATTCAGAATCTTAGAGACTACTTCAAATTTTGTAATAGATAGTAATGTTTTATTGTAATAAAAAGAAAAGAGTAAATAGAATTGTAACGAGAACGTTACAGAAAAAAAGATGTAACCTTTTTACGTAATTTGATGATGGTGAAAATGTGTAAAACAATTTTTAACGTGTTTCATATAACACGAAATATGCCGAAAGAAACATGTCAGTGGCACCAATCATTTTTCCTGGATTACCTATTCACTTTTTACTACTGTAAAACCTTCCTGCTACGCCCATCTTGTAGCTTCCGGCATAATTAAATGGAATCGTCTACAGAAATTTGGCCGCCCGCAACGTTATAATATCCGGGAAATTAGGTATTTTTCGATTCTCGGGCACGGGTTCATATTGTGACGTCTACGAACAAAATTGGCCTAATAGCTGCAATCCTATTAAAGGATGTGTTATAGAGGGAAAATTAAATGAAATCTACACGCTGCAAAATCGTGTCTGGTTTTTTTTGGCAAACTCCTCTGGGAATGTTTTACTTTCAGTAGGAATCCATATTCAGATGTGGAGAATCATAAAGGTGCGTATCTCATACGTGTATACCTCCAAGATATTTATCAACTTACGAGATTGCTGGTATAAAGTGCTAAATTTAAGGCTGGATTTTCAAGAAACTTAAATGGCTTTGTAGGAAATGATTTAAAATATATATACGAATATATTTGTATGGAAAACATGATACTGAATTGTTTTTAAATCTCTGTCTACCCCCACAACATATACACGTAAAGCCACTTATTTTTATATGAACGTTTATTGCATCACACAAAGCTTGAAAAAAATGTAACATTTATTAAAAATTATTTGTAATACCCGATCCCGAAAGAGAAAAAAGCTGAATTGGTGGATATAAGTTATACGAGCTATGGGTGTAAACTTGACATCAGGAAACGATGAAGTTAAAAACGCGTACAACAAAATTGCTGTCTTAATTTTATTGGGAAACCCTTAGCAGTTAAAATAGCTGAACAAGTGTATTTTTAGTTCAAAGGAAATGATGATGTAAAGTAAAGTGTTTGAAGATGAACTCTTTTCTTTTAATAAATTTCCTAATTATTAGATCATTTCGAAAATAACAAGATTTCCACGTGGAAAATAGTGAGGAAAGGTACTTTTCTACTAAACGATTCCCAGGATCTTAAAACGATTCAATTTGAAAAATTCGTTTACAGAAAATTCATTTAGTTTTACATACGTGCAAATTCACAATGGTCTATTGACATTTTGTCTAAAGGGTATTTAGGCTAATATGCTCTTTAAACTACGCGAAAATGCTTTTTATAATTTACAAGAATCCGCTAATGACAATTATAGGAAAGTTTGTAGAAAGTATTCAAAAGAACGTATGTTTGAACGCAAAGGTCAATATCCTATCAGACCACGCGTTCTAGTATGCAAGTTGGCAATCGAAAACCTCAACGAACTTAGCAGAAAATGTAAGTACTAATTGAATAAAGCTTAACATATAAAAGAATGAATCATTTCACTTCCGGTCTTTCCATTGTCAGCTCATTATTTCAAAATACCAGCTTCGCGTTTCCCTATTATATTGATTTACTTACACACAAATGTGTTACTTGTCACAAACCTCAAAGTGGGAAGCTTTTATACTTCTGTTCGATCAAATTGCACGTGTGTGACATGAGCTCACCTACATTCTCCTCACCATGTATTATATATGGAAGGTATTTATACATATCTCACACACTGTTTAGTTACTACTCCTGTAAAACATCAGATCACGGGCCAAAATACGGTAGTAAAATTTCACAATTCTAAGAGAAGGCAATTTAATAATAAAATAAAGCACACAGTATATACACTGTATATATTACTTATGTGTTTTATTTGGTCTTGTTGGGTGTTTCCATCCCTGTGATATATTTTGTGGTGGTTGACGGGTTGACTCCCAACTCAAAGCTTTGTGTCACTCAAAGAAGCTCATGTGTCTCATTACTATTTATTTAAAGACTGTAAACCGGCCTTTAGCCATCCTTTTGTTTTTATTTTGTAATAAAAACGAGATAAGAACATATCTAGATGACGAAACATACCTATTTATATAAGATAACCTGAGTAGCCTGTTGAATAATTCATCCTTTCTTAGAAATTCGCTCAAATTCCAAACAACAGTGCAAAACGGACCCAATAACATGAAAATAATAGTTCAAAACAAGTTATAACAACTTAAATATTCTAAATTAACAATTTCACGTTGAAACACAAAAAAACTTTAATTTTAAAGTCAATCTAGTTCGCAGTGTTCCACATTCTCCTTCGTTGTTATCTAAACAGAGTAATTGTTATGGTACTAGTTACCTTGTAACCTGACAAGGTATCAGTTGAATTTTTATGTAATACCGTATTTTACTTCATTTCATGTTCATTTCCTGTTATTGTATTTAATTACTTGTCATGTTGTTAGGTACCTTTCAAGGGCAACATTTGTTAAGATTAGAATTCCTCAGCATTAAACTTGAAAATGTTTTCATATAAATACTCTTCTGCTGAGAACATGTAATTCAGTATAGAATTGTACTCACTCTTGAGCAGACTCATTAAGTAAACCTTTTTCTTTTCTCTAGTAAGTTAATCTTTTTGAAACGAGTTGGATATTTTATCATCAACCGTACCTGCTATAAATTAGCTAAATCCATTTATTGCTGCCGTTTTAGCCACCGACGTCTCAACCCGTCAACCCTTTGGTGTTCCAACCTTTGCTGCCCTACTTATATAAAGTGCGCTGATAATCAACATTACTCAAGCAGTCCAAGTCCTGGAATTTCATCCGGTATCTTTGGACCTGCCCTTGGCCCTGCTGCTGTCATTTTCTGACCTGGCTATTGCTGCCTGTGCCTTCGCTACCTTGGCCCTTTTAATTGTCGTGTACCTCGTTTTTATCTACCTGACGCTGCCCATCATCAGCTCATCTTGGACCTCGTCGTCCCAGTTGCCCCGTTAGTGCAACTTTTCATAGGACTACTTGATATTGAGGCCCGTTGCCGCCACACCTAGTTCCCCGGAAACCTTGGCTTGGTAGCCCGTTCCGGACGCTTACAAAAAGGAAGAAGTGAGTCACCTAATCACCGGTTTACTTAAGAATGTAACTAATTTTAAGCTCAGATATTTTTTATAATTTTAAATTGCATAGTTAGGCCATTACCTATAAATAAAGCATAAATAAATCAGAACTACCGACCCAGTCGGAGGTCCATAACTTCATTTTGAAGCATCGGAAAACTAGGCGGTTGGTGTCATTCAAATCGTCAAGTTGGGAAATTTAAAAATTCATTTAAGAAATCACATACTCTTTACATAGAACTTTTAACCTATACTACTAATTTAGACGCAAGAATTAAATATAAAAAATAATCTCCAGATACCCCAGAAAAACTAAAAAATCTAATATGGATCCACCTGCAAATGTGCTTTCATATTCATCTCCGGCATTTACAAAGATCTATAACGGATCAACTAGCATTAAGAAATTCTTTGCTAAGTTTGAAGCTTATGCTTCTTCTTTTTCATGGGACGCATCTATGAAACTAGCACAATTACGGTTTCATCTTGATGGTGATGCACTTAAGTGCTTTGAACAATTGAAAAAGTCAAAAGGAGTTGCATTTGACTTTGAAACTTGTAAAGCAGAAATGTCAAAGTATTTCGCAAAGTCTTCTTTCCAAGATTTTGATAACAAACTCAAAGAGCGACAACTCCTGTGTAATGAGAATATGGAGCAATATTTCTGGGATTTGATAAATATGGTTCATAAAGTTGACAAAAACGCTGTTTATTCTAAACAGAGAGATCATGTGCTTAAAGGGCCACCAAATGATACTGCAGAAGAAACTTGGAATTCTAAAGTAAATACCCCTGAAACTTTACATGCCGCTGTCCTTGAGCGACAAAAGTTAGGGTCACTCACGGGAACGAAACCTTATGTTAATCAAGAACAAGTAATTAATAATGCGGTTACTCATTTGGAAAACATTGGATTTTCGGTCAAAAAGCCCGAAAATAAACAAGAGGTCAACTTTGCAGATAATGAAAAGAACAATAGGGCTCGTAAAGCTAAAACATTTAAGCCAAATTTACACGGACCTCCGTCTGGTCCACCACCGTCGTATCAGTGGCATCCTCGTGGCGCTTTCCGAAGTAATTTCAATATGCGTGGAAAGCGTCCATCTCACAATCCAAACTATCATTTTTATAATGGCAATCCCTGGAGTCAGAACGGACGTTCTGAAGAGCACCCCAGAAGAGACCAGTGCCCCAGTAATAGAGGTTTTGGTATGCAAGGACCACCACGATATAATAATAGTTTTAGATTTCCTCCATGTGACAACTATGTTAATATGGTTGACCACTACGGTCACCAGGTTCCTTATGCCTTATAAGTGAATAAGTTCCAGGGAAACGTTACAGGAAACTTCTGTAAGCGGTCACGTCCTGTACGACTTAAGAATAGTTACGTTAATAGTTAAGACTTATAAATGTATTCATAAGCTTCGCATACCTACAATGACATGCTATAAGACAGCTAAATAAA
>JAQFZG010005716.1:0-10000 GCA_034695465.1 Entomobrya nicoleti
ACATTGAATTTGTGGCGGGCGAGCATTGCTCTCTAAATCCGTCAAATAAAATCCCCTTTGAGGGAACTAACTAACTACTAAAAATCAATTGAAATAAAATTTGTTTTTTAAATGTGATATTTTGGAATTATAGAAGTTTTGTATTATAAAATGTTGCCGCATAACTCATTTCCTCTCATCCAGCTCATCTGACAGTACGCGAAAAAATTGCATTCATTTTTATTCAAAGCAAAGCCAGTGAAGAGATGAGTATCAGAGTTTTTGAATAATTGCTAATTATTTTTATTGATTCATTTGAATAAATTAAAAAAACAAGTCAGTTGGCTTCTTTGCTGTTCAAGCCATGATGAAGAGTGTGCATTTTTCTAGTTCAGTGGTCCAGCAGCAGGATCAGCAGCAAGCAAAGCTTTTCCAAACCTCCACCATTTCCACCTTGTCATTAAGATAACCTTCATCAACCTAATGGAGATATATTTTTTTATTCCGATCAGCAGTTTGATGGCCAAGTTGACAAAACATATTAGGTCTAAGGTCCAATTGGTGGATAAAGTGTGTCCTCCGCCCTTTCCCCAAAATTTGGATACTTTGGGTCGTCAAGCTGATAACTTGAATTTACAAGGCGGGAAATGCCAGTTCCATTTAAGTTATGACAACACACTCATCAATTACCCCAACAACCAAATGAACAGTTAATTAAATTTAATGGTCTTTGAAAGAGTTATGTTATTTTTTCAGCAAAATTTTCTTTAACTAATTATGATACCTTTAAACTAATTAAAGTTAATGGTGGAAATAATATTGGACCTTTGAAGAATTTTGAAGACGAAAAAGGGGACCTTTACTTAAATAAGCTGGACGACAAAGTCAGCTGGAGTGCATATAATTTATCGTCACCGTCAACAAATCCAACATTATCATATCATCGTCATCAAAGCAGTTAAAATTAAGAAGCGAAACAATAAAATAAGTTGATGCCTGTGATGAAAATCCTAAAATGGTAGTAGTGGGACAGTGCATCCAAAATTATTCTAAATCAGTTATCAATCGGATATTTGAAAAAAGGAATTAGAAAAAGTGGTGGATGGAGTAGTAGTAGTGCTGATGAGCAGGAAGGTAAGCAGAGTAATAAAAAGAAAAGGTCAAGTTGTCTACATTTGGGTTATCCTTTATTAATGGCGGGGTGACAGGAGGAGGAGATCGTTTAAATTCTGAGGTGGATGGAGAATGAGACTAAAAAGTTTAAAGCCAAAATAAATGAAGCCTTCTCTGGAAGCTGATAATGTAAAGGTTAACAACAAAATGCTGAAAAGCCAAACATGGAGAAAGTAAAAGGTAGCTAAGCAATTTATTTAGTAAATATCATTTGAATTGATTGCTTAACTACCTGTAACTTTTTAATTGGTTATTCCAAATTATGTTTATTTTTTTAAACTGGTGTCTCGTCCAAATTATCTCCAACAAGTCCATCATCCTCCTAATCACCTCGGAGTCTCCTCCAAAATCCATCATCAGAAGAGGACATCTTCTCCATCAACTTTTAACGTATTCTGAAGGGCTAAATTTTTTGTTGGTGGGAGAATAATTTAAATGGCAAAAATTAGTTTAGCTATGGTGCTGGTGTTGTGGGTGATCTGCTTAGAGGAAGAAACTATCACAGCTTTCACTAGTTTAAATTAGTAAAAGAAATATTTAGCGGTGTTTATTAGTAGGGAGTTGAAAGGGAGGATTTTTAAATGGTGTAGTTAATTTTTCGGGGCATAAATGGATTTAAATAATTTTTGAAGGAGATCGCTGCTCTGAATTTATAATTGTTGTGTTATTTTTTTTAAATAGGATGTATAATCAAACCATATTGATTTTTAATTGTCTCGTTTCACACATAGCTGGTTTTCATATTGACGATGTTGCCGAATCTGTAACAAGTGCAACAGTTTGAAGCCATAAGGAATTGGAGATAATGGAGCTGCATGTGGGAGAGAACTGGAGTTCGAGGGAAAAGTTTAGTTTTGAGCTGTTGAAGAGAGAGATGGAGGAGGGCTCTCTTAAGGGGCATAACATATTATATATTTTTATTTAATTAATGAATTTTGTTTGTTTCTATTTAATTAATTTAGTTCAATTATTTTTTTGTTTATTTTATTGAATTTTTTTTGTTAATTTTTTGTAATGAATTAATATTAATTAGAATTTTTTTGTTTAATTATTTTAGTTTATATTTTTGTTAAATTAATAATGTTAAATTAATTTTATTTAAAATATTTTTATTGAATAAATTCGATTTTATTATGTTGTTGAATTATGGATGGTTTAATAAATTTCGCTTATTTACATTTTGATTAATTATTTATTTATTTTTAATTAACAAAATGTCCAAGAAAAATCAACACAAAGTCGCCGACGAATATCATCTGACGTATTTCCAGCTGCGTACCAACGGGTTACTTGAATATTCTGAAACACGACGGCAAAAAATTATAACTAATGTAATTAAAAACATATTTAACTATTTTAATTACTAATTAATCTCGTGGAATCGTTGTTGCAAAGCGTTTGGGAAGAATGGTCGAATGAAACAAATTTCCAGTTGAGTCAAATTATCAACTTTGGCCGACAACTTTAGCTTTAGCAAACAAACAAACAAACTTTAGCATTTGTTGTAATCAATCATCACGTTAAATAAATCAATATCAACTATTCAATGAAGGTCAACAGAGCAGTTCTCAACTTTGACATTTGACAACTTTGAAAAATACCCTATTTAAAAAAGTTATGTAAGGAATTACAAAATAAATACTTAATTATCTGTATACTATATTTTTTCAGGTATTAATTTTTTAGATTTATATTTTTTTATTTGATATTGATAAGCATGTTAACATGATCTGCATCCGAAATATCCTGTAGACAAATCTCAAAAATTATTTTCGCAATCCACATCTACATTTCGGAGGACATATTGGTAAAAAACGGACTTTACATCCAGATCCTTCAAATCTTGCAGGTACTCCGTCTTCATCCACCAGGGCGGCGCCTCGCCCAATCCCTTGAGCTCGTTATTTGTTAACTGTTTAATCTAAATTTTTATTGTAATAATAAAAATAAAAATGGACGTAAATATTTATTGTAATAGAATTTCTAACTGCAACTTGCAAACAGTTTACACATTTAAGATAACGTTGGTACTTATTGATTTTACAATTCAACAAGTAAATTACTGGGAGTAATCAAAGAATCCAGCAGAGTTTAGCAATTTGCCTGGTAAGGCAATCAGTACAACAAAAAGAATCAATCTCAAACCGAATTACGATAACTTTAAGCGATTTATTTAAAAATGGGAATTTATTTCACAAATATTAAGGGGACAAGTTTATAACAAAGATAACTTCATATATTCAGTAATAAAGCCTAACGGTGTTAATTTACATGAATGTTTGATCATCCAAATTTTGCTCAAGGGAAGTAGGGATGTACCTTGAAATACAAAATTGTTCAAATCCCCAAAATATTTTTAAAATCGTGATATTTGAAAACATTTATACGTAAATCTTGAATAAATAATCTATAAATCCATAAAATTAGTACTTCAATTTAGAAATGTTGATCACAACGGCTTTCATTAAAAAATAACAGAAGAAGTCTACCAAAGAAACGTATTTACAATTCTGCATAATACATGTACTAACCATAAATTCTAACGAAATATTTAATTTAAATTCCTCTCTTCATATTTACAAGTATATTTTTCAATCTCACTGTTATAAAAGTAGCAACTGACCCATTATTTTGTTTAAGTTGTGCATTTTCAAATGCTTGCTTAAATGACTTGATGATACAAAAGCCTTAAGACACTTTTGACATTTGTAAGGCTTTTCCCCTGTATGACTTCTCGTATGTTTTACTAAATCAGCTCTCGATGCAAATGATTTCTCGCACAAATTGCATTTGTGCTCCTTAATTTGGTGATGGATGCGTTTTATATGTACATTTAGACCGTTTTGTTGGGTAAACGACTTTTGGCACATTTCACATTTGTAACTGTTTAATTTAGTGTGAACATTCATGTGCCGCTCTAAATTTTGTTTTGTTAAAAACTTTGCATTACACGTACGACAATTATGTGGTCTAACACCAGCATGTGTATCCTCATGTTGTCGAAGGCTATTCTTTTGTGAAAATGCTTTAAAGCATATTTCACAGCGGTAAGGCTTCTCCCCAGTATGTCCTTGAATGTGCTTTTTGAGAGCACCAGCAGATCCCAGGTACTGCCCACACAAATTACATTTAAAGGGCGTTTCTAGTTTATGAGTATTTAAATGTGCTTTCAAGTTCGATTTTTGGGTAAACGTTTTTTTACAACGCTCACATGGAAATGTTTTGAGCCCACTATGTAGTATTTCATGACTTTTGAGATAAGTCATTTGGTTAAACGATCTATGGCAAACGTTGCACGAGAAAGGCTTTTCTCCCGTGTGACATTTAATATGATTATTTAAAGATGAATTAGTAGCAAACGATTTGTCACACAATATACAGAAGTGGGGTTGTTCATTTGTATGTGTTCGGTAGTGACGAAAAAGATTGCCGGAATGAGTGAATGATTTATTGCAAAATAGGCATTCATGATTTTCAAGACGAATTTTAGTACGTCCTTGTGAGTTTTTCTTGGTACTAAACACTTTTCTACAACTCGAGTGATATACGTCCTCTGGGACCATTTTCATTTCAAAATTTAGATTATCTTCTAAACAAAATAAATTTTTCCGCAGTTTCATGGATTGGGCACTTTTTGGACATGTGGATTCTGTTTTAGTAGAGCAAATTTATATCACCCCTGCGAATAGCAAAATAGCCAGGAAAAGTAAGTAAACTAAATAATGTACTATCGTTTAAAAAGAACAACTTTCAACTTAATTCAAATTCTTATTGGTTGGAGAACTGGCTAATTCAACTTTTTGCTGCAGACGTGTTGAATGCTATTAAACGAATGATAAAATGGTTTAAAACGACAAGAATTCGTACAATAACAATACAAATTTAAGCTTCGTTTGAGATAGCACGTTTTAACCACACTGGATCTTAAAGTGTGTATCTACTTTGAGGTTATTTAGCATCGATACGTTTGTTTGCGCATTTTAGTAGTGTTATTCCATGCTGAATACTTTCCATACGTCTGCATATAGTATTCACATGTGGTAAACACGATGCCCAAAGCTTACATCATTGTTGATACCATACTCTACATGAATTATGCATGCCTGTATTGAGTGCAAATGCTTGTTATTCCCATTATTTCGTGGTTTGATATTTGTACGGACAGAAAAACACGTACACAATTTGTGAATACGACCACAGGATTAATATCACTAACTCAGTACCTATCGCAGAAAAAATTCGTTCGTTATGCGTACAATATGTGGAACATGCAAAACGGAACCAAATTTAGAATCTATTGAATACATAGGCCTTGCGGTATGCTATTTTTATCTTCCCTCGGCCAATCCAGATGCCTCTGACAATGATTTGTAATGATTAAATTTGGTCCAAATAGGATTTACACAAGGTTTATCTATGAAGTCTTTGATTAAAGTTTACTACCGTTAGTTTAAATTCAATTCAAGTTTTATTACAGACCAGAAAAATAAATGGTTACAGATCCATATTCTAAGATGATCTTAATTTAAACGAAAATGCATGATAAAAGGTTTGCATATTAAGAAGTGTTCCAGAATTTTATGCATCATCAATCACTTTTCCGTTAGCTTTATTAGTAATGTCAATACTAGTTAAAAGTTTTGCATACAACATATTTAAAGTATTTCCAAAAGGGACTGCACAATAATAAACTATTTTATCTTTAATAATGTCCTAAATTAATGGAGTAAATGAACAAAGTATCACTTGAATATATACCCTTTATTGCATGAATTTGAAGCTAAAATTTATTTGTAAATACAGGATAAATGCGTTTAATAGTTTTAAAGGCCTGGTCAATTCATATCAAAATAGATTGTCGACATTGTATGTCTTCTGAAAAAAGCTGGGTACATACGTTGCATGCATCAAATGCATTAAGTAATTCCAACGAGACAAATGTCAGTTAAAATGCTATGGTTAAAACCAATCCCCTTGTGGACCAACACAGATTTTCCTAGCTATACGGCTAAAATGCACAAATTGGCCTACATGCTTAGATACGGATGTATAAAGCGGTTGGTTTTCATACAGGAGACATGGAAAATAGTGTACGTGGTCACATTACCAGTTGTGTACCGTACACAATGTACGTGTAAATGTAAAGCGATATGCACTAATTAACATAGCACGAGTAAGAGGAATATTAACATGCATATTGAATGCACAAGGTACGTTTCGACTAAAGTTCTAATTCATTTATAATTAAAACACAAGTGACTGACATAAAAATTGGTATGGAGAAAATAGTACGCATACCAAAATAAAATGCCCGAAAATGTATGTATATAATTAGTAGGTATGTAAACATTCCTTGACATTCAAACTATAAACACAGACAAACCAAGCTTTGCAGAAAAAAAGAACACAAAGCTACCTATCCATATCTGACGTACTATACCCATCACCACAATGTTTTTTAATACTTTTGTCAGTTTTACCGGGTAGACGTTCTTCTAAATGGAATACATTTTCTTTTTGTGTGTATTTTTAATCCTAATTTAGTTTACTGGACAAAATCACAGATAAATCATATCTCAGTTATTCAGCGAAAACCACTAATTATTTTATCACGAGGTGTGGATGGGCTCAAAGCTGATTTGTATTTATTGAGCTCTTTCAAATCATAACATTTGCTTTTTTCACAAGCTCATATTGAGATGGACTCCAAAACCTTTAGGTGTAGCTATTGTGAAACAGTACTTTGTTCCAAGAGAAGCTTAGTGTTACATACTAATGTCCATCTTGGAATTCACCAGTGTTTATTTTGCGCCAAATCATTCCGTCAAGAAACCTTTCTTTTTATTCATTACTTAAGACATGTTAATGAGAAAGCTCACTCCTGCAAGTTATGTGACAAAACTTGTACAACAAATAGCGAACTGAAGATGCACCTACACACGCACACCCAAGAAAAGCCTTTCAAATGCCATGTTTGTCAGAAGTGCTTCTCTGTTGCAAGTACTCTCAGAAAGCATCAGCTAATCCATAATGGGATTAGAGGATTTCAGTGTGAACACTGTCAAAAAAGTTTCACACAAAAAGACAACTTAAAAAGACACATGAATACCCATCAAACCGAAACAGCTTTCAAATGCAGTTTATGTAGCCTGTTTTTGGGATCTGCTGTTGCTCTTAAAAATCACATTCAAGCACATACTGGAGAGAGACCATATCGTTGTCAAATGTGTCTCAAGACATTTTCAAGGAAGTCTCACCTGCAACAACATAAAGGTATACACAATAATATCAAACGACATAACTGTGCAACGTGCGATCAAAAGTTTTCAAACAAGCGTAACTTAAATAGGCACATGTCAGTTCATACTAAACTGAAAGCCTACAAGTGCAAACTGTGCGAAATATCATTTTCTCGATATGAAAACTTAGATAAACACATCAAATGTTTTCACCTACAAGTCATGGAGCACAAATGCAATTTGTGTGGAAAACTATTTTGTGCAAAGTCAAGTTTAGTCAGCCATGTGAGAGTTCATACTGGCGAAAAGCCATACAAATGTACTAAATGTCCCGGTACATTTAAAGACTCAAGCACATTAAGGCGACATTTAAAAATGCACAATTAAGAATACGTGTTAACAAAAGTACTCAAAATAATTGCCGAAGTTTTCATGTTAGTGTGGGTAATTCTAATGAAGTGTGCTTTTAATTGTTTTAATTTACCATTATCTGCGTTTTCAGCCAAATGAGTTTCTTTTTCTCGGTATATACGTGTTAACACTTACACTTCTATAAAAAGATGTGTATATTGATTACATATTTCGTTATTTTTGTTATTATTTTGGTAAGTTACAACTTCCAGAAACAAAGCGATTTATAACTAATTGGCAGTTGTCCATTAAATGTGATACTTTGGAATTATATAATTGTTTATCATAAACTGTTGCCAGACAGCTCAACGCTTCCTTATCCAGCTCATCTCAGAGCTCAAAAAATATTGCTAAAAAGTATTCATATTCAAAGTAAAGCAAGGGAAGAGGTTACTGTATCGGAGTTTTGCATATTTGCCAATTATACTAATGAGTTGATTTGAATAAATTTCTGGGGTCAAGTCAGTTGGCTTCTTTGCTATGCCAGCCGTGATGAAGAATGTGCATTTTTGTAGTACGGTGGTCCAGTTGCCGCAGAAGCAAAGGTTATCCTCATGTCCACAATTACTTCCATCTGATCATTAAATAACCTTCATGAACCAACGATGAAGACTAAGCATTGAATAAGTGAAAAGTTCAACTTACCATTGTATATAATAACTAATTTATTTAGGCGTCACACATATTATTTAACACTTATTTTATAATAATACCTGTTTTTGTTCATTTTTCTAAAACATCATTTGTATGCTGGCTTTTCAGTACTGAAATGTATGCATATAAAGTGTAGCAACATTAGTTTGTTATTTTAACAATTTTAACAATAATTTAACTTTGTTGCATTTCAAATAACAATTTAGAGGAGTTATCAAACTTTTCTGTCATACATGAATGAAATAAACCACATAACTACCAGCAGCACTTATAATTCATCATATTGCATTTTTTTAACATTATCCAGTTCTCGTGGATGGGTCCGGAACCGGCTTCTCTATTGACGAGGGGTGTGGGTTGGACCAGGCGAGGATGGTGAATAGTGTTATCGTATAAGCATCACTATCTATTTCCTTATTTTTACTGTATACTAACTTTTTGACTATGGTAAAAAATTAATTATTGATTTTATATGAACTCCTCTCACCTGTAAAGTGAATTTAATGAGTTTGCAATAAAAACATTTGATTTGATTTGATAACTCCCGCCTGTTATATTAAGATATTTAATGGTAAGTTTTAAATTAAGAATCGTAGGAGTTAATTTTAAAATTAATATTTCTGTAAAATTGATTAAACAACTGAAGGTTTGGTGTCTTTATTTTGTAAGAAATATATTTACAAATCATTGTAATTGCGAGTAGCTTTTACGTAATATAGCATACAAATAAAGCCAGTTTACCGCAAATGTGTCGACAGTTTTGGGATCATTTATAATTCTAAAAAGTAGCAAGCTGATCAAAGCGATTAAAATGCTTGTATTAATTTATTTGATGACAGTGCAAGTTATTTATATTACTCCAAACATTGCATACATTTATACATACTAACAAATAAGCTATGCTTATAGTATAATTTATATTACATTCTAGAAAACATATTATTCATTTTTACGTGTTAATGCTGGATTTGATGCATAATACACAAAAAGAATTGGCCATTCTTAAAAGATAATACAATAAATCTTTAACATAATTAAAATCAAGATGTGATTTTATAAAATTATAAAAACATTAATGGAGAATAGAAAATGTGAAACATTTTTATTACTTATTCAATATTGCCCTGTGTTCTAAATAGTTTACATTCGAAAAAATATGAACCAAAAGTCATTGAACTTGTAGGGTGAAATCTTTTTTGTAGGGATTCTGTTTTATTGCAAACCACTGTTTAATATTTAAACATCTGATTTATGCATCGAATCTTTTGATGCTCAATAACATTATGCTTTATCTGGCACAGTTATTGCATTTTGGTTACATCCTTGGTGTTTACAGCTTCAATAAATGCTCTTAACAAATTTACAAAATAAGATTTCAAACGAAACACGTATCCATACATAAACATACAACTAACACTTTATTGTGATTACATTAATTATCGTTTGAATTACACTACATCTAGTAAAGAATTGTAACGAGTCATATTTATTCACAAAAAGAAGTGCCTAATACAGGACTTGAACCTGCATCTCGCTGTCTATCC